>JAPYYD010005026.1:0-12534 GCA_028551405.1 Uromys caudimaculatus | reverse complement strand
GAAATGGAAGTAGAAGTGAGACAGTGTCACATCTCACCTGTCACCCACAATACCTTCCACACAGTCTCTAAGCAGCAATTGTGTATTACATCCTGACTTTCCTGGCTAAGAGTGTCTGAATGTCTCTGTAAGCACACTGAATGACATTTTTGCTTGTTATTTATTATGTTCAGTTTGCCCACTAGGTTGTGTTTTATAATAAAGACAAGGAGGGGAGGAGACAGTAATGGAAGAGAAAGGAAGAATGAGAGACAATGATAGAGAGGAAGAGAGAGAAGGAAAGAGAAGATTTCATAATCTAAAACAAGGAGAGTAAAGAAAGAATAAAGCAGGTTCATTTTGCATCATTGGACATCAGAAGATTTTAGTGATGATAGAAAAATGATTATATATAAAGAAAATAAATATATGCTTCCTTCTTGTTCTTTTCACTGAAACTCAAGACAAGGATGAAAACAACATTAGTGTGGAAAAAAATATTGAGACAAGATCTCATGTATCCATGGTTGGTCTGGACATCAGTATATAGACCAAGCTCATCTCAAACTTGCAGAGTTCTAAATTCTTTAGCCTCCAGAGTGCTAGGATTAGCGTTATGCACCCCTGTGTACATATTATAAAGAGATAATTATACATATATTATGCAGAAAAGATAGAGACCCTTGGTAGTGTCTGAATCATTTCTTTTCTATTTACAATGTGCAGATCAATGGGTGATGCAAAACCAATTTTGAAGAAATGTTAAGAAAACCAGTAATTGATCAGTTGGTGAAATATAAATATTATTTTGATTTTTTTGACCAATGGGAAGTGTTTTAGTATATCTTTAGTAAGACTTTGTTGGTACTAGAAAAACCTGATCAGATGTTTTTCTTAGGAGCATGAAAGAAGTTAAACATTATGAGATTAAAATTAAATATTACAGAGAACTGGAGGACAAATTTCACATTTACTTAATGGTGAGACTTACTAAGCAAACAGCAAGTTACTTTGACACCTGCAGCTACAACTTGCTTGGACTTCCAGCACAGGTTTCAGCATACTTTGAGTAAAATTTCCAGGGCAAGATAACCAGCAAATCCTTTTAAGAATGTCTGAATGCCTAGTTTCAGTTTTGTGAGACTTTATTTTCATTTCCTCATACTAGCTTGTGCTGGTTAGATTTTTTTTGGTTTTATTTGAGTTTTGGCAGGGCATGTTTGTTTGTTTTGATGGTTGGTTTGTTGCTTGTTTTGTCCAGTTGACACAGGGTAATTCATCTGGGAAGAAGAAACCACATTTGAGCCATTGTTAAATTGGACTGTATGGGAGTCTGTGGGAGCCCTTTTTCAATTAATGACAGGTGTAAGGATCTGAGTCCACAGGTGATGCTGCCATCCACATGTAGGTGATACTAAATTTTGCAAAAAGAAAAAAAAAACACACTAAGGCAGCCACATAGAACAAGCCAATAAGTAGTATTTCTCCATAGCCTTTGTTTCAGCTCCATCCTCTGGGTTCCTACCTTGTGTTCTTGATCTGAGTTACCTTTACAATGGATTATAAACTGTAAGATAATCTTTTTCCTGCCCAAGTTTGCTTTTGATCATGAATTTATCACAGCAACAGGGAGAAAACTAAGTTCACTGTCTGTGCTGGATGGCTTTATGTCAATTTGTCCCAAGATAGAGTTATTTGGAACAATGGAAGCTATGTTGTGAAAGTGCCTCCAAATTTCCATCTATAAAGTATATTCTCAATTAGTGATTGATGGGGGCATTGTCAACTGACTTTGGGTGGTGCCAACTCTGGATTTATAATCTTGGGCTCCATAAGAAAGCAGGCTGAGCAAGTCATGGCGAACAAGCCAGTGAGGAGCCACTTCATCAGCTTCTGCCTGCAGGATCAAGCCCTGTTTTAGTTTTTATCCTGATTCCCCTTGATGAAGAACAGTGTAAACCAAATAAACTCTTTGTCTTACTTAGGGTTTTACTGCTGTGAACAGACACTATTAGCAAGCAACTCTTATAAGGACAACGTTTATTTGGGGCTGGCTTACAGGTTCAGAGGTTCAGTCAATTATCATGAAGGCTGGGACATGGTGGCATCCAGGCAGGCATGGTGAAAGAGGAGCTGAGAGTCTTCATCTGAAGGCTGCTAGCAGAATACCAAATTCCAGGCAGCTAAGCTGAGGTTTGTAAAGCCCAAATCCACAGTGACACACCTATTCCAACAAGGCCACACTTCCAAATAATGCCACTCTCTGAGCCAAGCATATTCAAACCATGACATTCTATTCCCTGGCTCCATAGAGTTGTTCAAACACATGAGTCTATGGGTCCATATCTAGTCATAGCATAGTAAAAAATTACACTAGTCCAACTTCCAAAATCCCCATGGTCTGTATAAGTATCAACAATGTTAAAATCCAAAGTTCAAAGTCTCTTCTGAGATCCATCCAATCACTTAACTGTAATCCTCAAAGCATGACCCCTTTAGTTCTGGGCCATCAATTGCAACTGAGGCTGCTTCTTCACTGTGGCTTTCTATGACTCCTTACATTGCCATGCCTCAGCTACTCTTCCTGATCCCTCCATGAATTCAAAACTAGTAACACCTGTTGACATTAGCAAGTGCAGCTACAGCAAGAGCACAACCTTGGCTATCTCTGGAACACATATTCATTGAAAACAAATCCCAGAAGATTTCACTTCAATGATGCTTGTTTCTTCATAATCACCAGTAATTTCTTAGCCCCAGCTAACCAGCATCAATTCTCCCAGTATTCCCTTCTATTCTGGACTCTAAGGCCAGAGCTCTATGAGACCAACACTTCTGAGTTCTGCTGCTTGCTGGAGCTGGAACTTGCCTTCCTTGTTCTATTACATTATCACTAGGTTTCTGTTTCTGTCCTGCAATTCCCTTTATAGACTGACTCAACTCAGAGAAGCACTGGAACTGAAGGTATGATCCACCAAGCCTGGATATAAGGTTTTCTTCACCTAGAAATTGCTCTTGAACTTAGAGATCTGCTTGTCTTTGTCTCCTGGGATTAAAAGCTTGTACTACCATGCGTCAACCTAAATTTAGCTGGGTGGGATCTTGTTCCCAGTTCACTACTGCCTTAATTCAATTTAATATCCCTGAATGCAGGATTCAGCTTCATTGACTTTCTGGTGTCCCTTTAGTACCAGAACCATATATTATATATATTTTATTTCTCAGCTTGCTATGCTTGTTTAAAATGCTTTTCATGAGACTTAAAAAAAAATTTTTGGATATTTTATTTATTTACATTTCAAATGTACTCCCCTTTCCCCATTTCCCCTATGCAAGCTCCCTATCCCATCCCTCAAACACCTGCTTCTATGAGGGTGCACCTCCACCCCACGCATCCACTCCCACCTCCCCGTCCTGGCATTGCCCTATACTGGGTCATCAAACCTACACAGGATCAAGGTCCTCCCCTCCCATTGATGCCAGATAAGGCCATCTTCTGCTACATATGCAGCTGTAGTCATGGGTCCCTCCATATGTACTCTTTGGTTGGTAGTTTAGTCACTGGGAGATCTTGGTTGATATTGTTCTTTCTATGGGGTTAAAAGCCCCTTCAGCTCCTCCAGTCCTTTTCCTAACTCCTCCATTGGGGACCTACGGTTGACTGTGAGCATCCTCATCTGTATTTGTCAGGCTCTGGCAGAAACTCTGAGAAGACAGCTCTATCAGGCCTCTGTCAGCAAGCACTTCTTAGCATCAGCAATAGTGTCTGGATTTGTTGTCTGTATATGGGATGGATTCCCAGGTGGAGCAGTCTCTGGATGGCCTTTCTTTCTGTCTCTGTTCCACAATTTGTCCCTGTATTTCCTTTAGACAATACCGATTCTGGGTTAAAAATTTGGAGAGGAGTGTATGGCCCCATCCCTCAATCAGAGGCCTTGCTTAACCTCTGGTTATGTTCTCTACATACTCTCTCTCCCCTTTGTTGGGTATTTCAGCTAATGTCATCCCTGTTGAGTCCAGGAAGTCTCTTGGTTTTCTGGTATCTGAGACTTTCTGATGGCTATCTCAGTTCCCCATCCCCCATTGCTACACACCTCTGTTCAATTTCCTGACCCTCTAAATATCATCCCTGTCTCACTTCCCAAACCTGCTCCTCCTCCTCTTTTCCCCTCCCCCTCCTCTCTTCATGAGACTTAACCAGAAAACAAAGTCTATGATTTCTGAGACTTCCTTTGTCAGTGCAATTAATCTCAGTCTCTTCACCTTAGCCTCAGGAAGAGTCTTCAGACAAAGGCAACAAGTTGCCACATTCTTCACCAACTCCCCCCCCCAAAGTCTCTAAGCCATATATTGAAATTCTCCCCTGAAACCTCTTGAGCTAGGTCCGCTCTAAGTAACAAAGTCTCTGATGTTCCTTCTAGGATAGCCCATTAAGCCTCATTTAAAGCATTCCACTGCTTTCCACATCCAAAGTCCCCATCCACATTCTTCTGAACAAAAACATGGTCAGGCCTATCACAACAATAACCCACTCCCCAGTTCCAACTTCTGTCTTAGTTAGGGTTTTACTGCTGGGAACAGACATCATGACAATCAATTCTTATAAGGACAACATTTAATTGGGACTGGCTTACAGGTTCAGAGGTTCAGTCCATTATCATCAAGGTGATCTACAACATGGTGACATCCAGGCATGCATGATGCAGGAGGAGCTGAGAGTTCTATATCTTCATCTGAAGGCTGCTAGAATACTGATTTCCAGGCAGCTAGGCTGAGGTTCTTAAAGCCGACACCCACAGTGACCTGTTCAATAAGGCCTTCCATCAAGATCACACCTCCAAATAGTGCTACTCCCCGAGCTGAGAATATTAAAACCATGACACACATTTATCCTCAAGTTGCTTTTGGTCTTGGTAGTTCATCATAATAATCCTACTGAAGACACAGTGTCTTGAGCCACAGATACTAATGGTATGTTACTGTAAAGAGTGATCATTGGCTATGGAAAGGATATGCAGGTTTAAGTCATTATTTAGAAGATAAGTACTCACTGGTAAGTAGATATTAGCCCAAAAATCTCACAATGCCCATGATACAACCCACAGACTATATGGAGCTTATGATGAAGGAAGACCTGGGTGTGAATGCCTCAGTTCTTCATGGAAGGGGGAACAGGATGATCCTGAGAGGTGGAAGGAGGGGTGAGCTGAGAGGGAGAAAGACGGGGAAGGAAATAGGGGGGTAGTATCAGGTACTGGAGGGGATAGGAGAGAGGTACAGAGGGTCAGGAAACCAAATAAAAATATGTGGCAGAAGGGGAAGAGGAACTGGAGATAGCCACTGGAGGGCCCCAGATGCCAGGGAAGTGAGAGGCTCCCAGGACACAACGAGGATGACTTAGCTGAAATGCATAGCAAAGGGGAGATAGAACCTGTAAAGGCCACCTCCAATAGAAAACCACAGCTCCCTGTTGAGGGATGGTGCCACCCACCTATCTCAAAAATTTTAACCCAGAAATATTCCTGTCTAAAGGAAAGACAGGGACTAAAGATGGGGCAGAGTCTGAAGGAATGGCCATTCAGGGATCACCCCACCTGGGGATCCATCTTGGCTGCAGACATCAAACTCCAACACTTGCTGTTGCCAAGAGGTGCTTGCTGACAGGAACCTGGAGTTCCTAGGGAGGTTCTGCCAACTACTGAACAACTCGTATGTGGATGCTTGGAGCCAACCAACAGACTGAGCTCATGGACCCTAGTGGGGGAACTTGCAGAAGGACTGGAGCAGCAGAGAGGGACTACAATACAATAGGACGAAAAATGTCAGTTGCCTGGACCACCCAGTGCTCCCAGGGACTAGACCACCAACCAAGGAATCTATTCCCTTCATGTATTCTCTCAGCCTTCCTATGGAGAAATTCCTGGAATTATATGTCCCTGTGTTGTGCAGAGAGTAGCTGGTTACACCCGAAAGAAGGAGGCAATTTACCAGACCTAGTGGGAAGGGAGTTGTTTGAGTTCATCATCTTTCCCAGCCATAGTTTAGTTCCCCCTCTCTTTACCTGTGGCATGTAATATTAGAAAACCCAAACTCCTTCAGTTTTAGGAGAAGGCACGTGTTTTTAACAGCCTGTTGAAAACTGTTTTAAGGTTAAAAAATACAAACAACAACAGCAAAATACAAAACAAAACAAAAAACGAAAAAACCAAAACAAAACCATAGAAGTGTCTACTTTCACCTAAATATTATTAAGAGAAGTAAACAAATCAGCCAGGAGAACTTTTGGCTAACATAAAGTAGGTCAGCTTACTATGGACTTGGCCACATACAGGCATTTCCTGGAAAGGCTCTAAGAGTCATATTGGGTATTTACTCCCAAAGTCCTAGATTCCTCAAACAAACCAGCAAGCCCGTTTATCTTTGTCATGCAGTCTGCTGGTGACAAAAGAGAAAGATCCAGAAATTAGAGAAATTGTAGGGATGAATAGGTATTACTTTAGAACTTTTCTGGAAGATTGAAGATTCAGATGAAGAAATAAAAAAAAAAAAAAAAAAAAAAAAAAAACAAAGAAACTGTGTAGTGATCACTGCCGTTGGTGAAACAGACAAAAGAGGAAATGGGGAAATATCAGGGGAAGATATTCAAGCATTCTTTGATGGGTCTCTGAGTGCAGTCAGTTGGAGTTTAAGCAAACATAACCACAAAGCTGACAGCTAGAGTATGTAGATAGCCTCCATAAAGCTCCAAACATGGAAAACAATGTGGAGAGCAAACATAAGGCCTTTTAAGAAGGCTTCCAAGCCCTGGGGTACAGAGTCTCATTCAAGAGAGCTCAGATCAGGCCACACACTTAGGCTACAATGTAAGAAGTATAGAAAATACTTTCCCATGACTATATTTCAGTCATCATACAAATTCTACTCCCACATTGAACTGGAGGCATTTGGGTACTTCTGGCCATGGATAATGAGATTTAGTGTTATAGATAAGCCTCTCTATGCCAGTACCTGATGTACACAGCTTTTGGTGTGGAATAAGACTGAGAAGAGAGCCTTCAAATCTGTGAAAAATACCCTGGGCTCTGCTCTGGTCCTGGCCCAGGACAACCCAGTCATTACTAAGCCATTCCACTTGTTCCAGGATAAAGCTAGAAGCATTGCCCTGGGGTTCTTATAGAAATTCTGGGACCCATGAAAAGATGCATGCCAGGTATGTCCACTAGACTTGACCTGGTCATAGCCAAATTGTTACCATAAGTATGTTCTATAGCTGCTACAGCCCTGCTGGCAAAAGAAGATGACACATTTAGCTTTATGACACAAATGATTCCTTATACCCCAAAATCCCTTGAGTACCCTTAGAGATGATAATACCTATAGATGTAATTTTCCAGCCCCAAATTCATCTCTTTTGTAGCCTATAAATCCCAAGGCTTCCACATACTGGGCACAATATCACTTCTTTGGAGAGACTTCAACCCTTATGTTGTTTTGATTAAAGAATAATTCTGCTCCAGGAGATGCTTGCCTTTTTTCCCTCTATTTCACATAACCTCTACCAATCTACTCATAGTGCAAAATTTACTCTGTAGTTCAAAATGATCCTAAGTAATTGATATGCAGCACTCAATCAGGTTTTAAAGGCATTATAATCATGGTTATTAGTAAAAAAATGAGTTAAAATTGAAGCACAAACATGAATTGGCCATATATTCCTCTTCAGGAGCTCCAGGGTGAAAAATTGTCTTTTACCCCAATTACTGTTTTAGAAATCATCCTAAATTTATAAAGGGAGAGCTATCTGTAATTCTTCCTAGGAGGAACAAACCTGTAGGGATTCAATATTTCCATAATTACATAAATCATAGCAGATCTTCTCAGCACTCTTGACTCTATTCTTTATTGTTCTGCATAATCCCACAGGGCTCTCAAAAGGGCTTATGTGGCAAATGCCACAGCAGAGTTAGGGAACTTGGTTTCTGCTCAAAAGAACATCAAACTTACAATGATTATCCTGAGTGCATTAATTGTTAGAATGTGGGTCTATCCCTTTAAGATATCCTTCATTCCTGAATGCTTCATTCTTGAAAGCCAGGCCATGATACCTAGAGCTATGAGGCTCCTTATGCACTGGTCACAGGAGGGAGAATGCACACTTAACATGAAGGAGATTTGCCCATGTCTCCATGAAGCTCCAAATGAGGGGCTGATAGAATATTTTCTTCCTGTTTCTGAAGCCCCTGAGCTTAAATTATGGTCAGGAGATTGCCAATGCCTTGAGAGCTCTCTTTTCCATTGCCAGATTCTCTGTGTTTCTCAATGTTACAGTAATACCTCAACAGCCATAAGAGGAGGAACACTGAAAGTCAAAAACGGAAATCAAAGGGCAACGAATCCAAATATTTTGAAATAACCTTATTGATCAAAATAGGCCAAAGGCAAACAAAATGGTACAGCCTGTTTTACATTGGCTAGAAAGAGATTTTCCAAAGATCACGTCCAAAACAAAGTTTAAATTTGTTTTTCTGTTTCATCAAAGTAGAGTCAAAACCAAAGCACAATTACAACAAAGCAAAGCAAAACAAAACCAACAAAAGAAAATATCTGCTATTTCAGAAGGTAAAAGAGAAAAATATTCCCTTATTAAATGACTCCAGTGGGTATTTCTCAATTTTTTCTTTCTTTTCCAACTTGGGTCAGCTCATTGTAAAGTGCAGGCACCCCCAAAATATGTCTTTGTTCCCCTGTGGTCATCATTTTAGTATTGGACTAGTGGATCACAACCTATGCCGTCAGTCAGATCTATAAGTTAATTAAAATAGCGAAATTAATAATGGAAGGCAGATAAAGGAGATTCCCTCAACGTGGCAACATCAGAAAGGACAAAGGGATGCATGAACCCCCCAAGCACTGAAATCCATCATCATCTTTCTTGAAGACCATTTTGATGGTCGTGAGATGGAATCTGAAACCTCTATTAATTTGGCTGTCTCCAAATTGCTGAATAACTTTTAAAATATGCATTGGATCTCTTGAGAATTGTCTGTTAATTTCAGTAACCCAGTAGTTTACTAAATGAGTTAGATTTTGATATGTTACAGTTCTCTCTTATGTCCTTGATATTAACCCCCAATCTTGTGTGTGCTTAGCAGTGGTGTTTCATACTCTGAAGATGGTCTTCTCATTCTGAAGATTGTTTCCTATGCTGTGTGGAGATTTCACTTTCACAATTTCATTGACAATATTTAACATCATTTCTTGCACTATATTAGTTTTTTTCAGGAACTCCTTTCCTGTGCCCATGTTTACATCTTAGAGTCTTTAATGAGCTTTTTGTTTCTGCTAGTTAAATAACAAAGGCAAGAAAAACTCATGAATATATGACTCATTTTAGTAATGTAACAGATTACAGTTTGATTTTAAGTGGAAGAGATCAAACACATGCAATATGCATGGATTCAGTCACTTAATTTGGGATGAAAAAATAAATATACATGTAACACATTCATCATTAGTCCTATTAATTTGTTAAATATTGTAAATAATAATTAGAAATCAGTGGATTTATTTATAGTTCTCAACTTGAAAATTTTCTCAAAGCATAAAAGCAGACATTAAGACTTTAAAAGTTCATCCATTTTACTATCATAAATATTTACAAAATGGAATATTATTCAGCCATCAAAAATGAAATCATCACACTATTGCTTATGACAAGAAGTACTCCCAGAGAGGTGCATAGTATGGCTGTCTTCTGAGAGACTCCACTAGAATCAGACTAAGACAGATGCAGATACTCATAGCCAATCATTGGACTGAGCCCAGGGACCTCAAAGAAGAGTTAGGGGAAAGACTAAAGGAACTGAAGGGAAATTTGATCCCACAGAAAGAAGATCAGTATCAACTGACTGGAAGCCCAGAGTTCCCAGGGACTAAACCACCAAACAAAGAGTATACATGGATGGGATCATGACTCCAGCTACATATATAGCAGAGGATTGCCTAACCTGGCATCAGTGAGATGGGAGGCCCTTGGTCCTGTGGAGATTTGCTATCCTAGTGTAGAGGGATGGATGCTGCAGGGGTGTGGCAAGAATGGGTGGGCTGGAGGGGGAGCACCCTCCTAGAGACAAAGCGGAGGTGGAATGGGATAGGGAGTTTGCAGAGGGGAGACTGGAAAAGGGACAACATTTGAAATGTAAATAAATAAAATAACCAACTGGTTATAAAAAGTAGTGTGTTGCTTTTGGTGAATACTACAGAAAATGAAATTGTACATAGCTCAGCTATAAAAGTCTTCTCAAGGCTGAGATGATAGCTCAATGAGCAAATATATGTCTTGGTCTTGCAAGCATGAAGATCTGAGTTGAAACCACTTAAATACCTCTAGATTAGATGTGGTAATGTGTTTCTGTAATTTTGACATTCCTATGGTGAGGTGAAAGGGCTAGACAGCAGAATCTCCAGAATTTTGTGAGACAGTCAGACCACATTCTCAGAAAACAAACAAGAAACTCAATCTTTACTAAGGTTGAAGGCAATTTTACTCTGACCACTACACATGTGCATGCCTGAATTCACATATGAACATGTGTATGCACAAATATCTCTAATTTTTCCTCTCTCTCTCTTTCTCTCTCTCTCTCTCTCTCTCTCTCTCTCTCTCTCTCTCTCTCTCTCTCTCTCTCACACACACACACACACACACACACACACACACACACACACACACACACACACACACACACACACACACACACACACAGACACACACCAGATCAAGAATAACTAAGCAATAAGGCTCAAAACAGAATAAAAGTTAGTAAGATGTAAATGCTCCTCACCCTGATTTGATTTTTAGCACAGAGTGTACGTATTGGGTTTTATAAGACTGTACACATTAACATTTACAAATAGCCTATGTCAATGAGAAGTTTAAAATACTACAATAAAAGACTTTCCATGGAACATAGAATACAGAAGTTACACAATTTATCATTGAATAAACTATCAAGAAATCAGAATAGAAAGCTATACAATTAAAAAAAGAAGTCAGAGCCCTTGATTTTATCTTTTCTAATTTTATTCCTAAATATAGAAAGAATAAAATAAAAGCTACACTTTTCATTAGCAAACATGGAATATTTTTTAAAGCATGAATTTCTTTACGATTGAATGTAACACTATAGATATTTATTACTTAAATCTACCTCAGGATTCAAAACAGGATTGTTATATATTTTGCCAGGTACTGTCTGGGCTCAGCAGATCCTCAGCTTGATTTGTTTTGAGGGTCACTGGAACAACACTGAAAACATCCTAACAAGGAAGAGAACACCATGCTTTGAGTGCAATATTCACAAATTAGACTATGTCAAAATGCCATCACCTAACACTTTCACTTCCCACCTTCTATGTTACTTAGTACCAAAAGGTCTCAATGACAAAAAGACTAAAGTATGTTAGAGAGCTTAGCTGCTTTTTATAGAGATAAAATACATTAATAATTGGATAATATAATTTCTTCAGTATTTGTGCTATGATGTTGTATCTAAGTATTTTTGAAAATGTTTTCTGGGTGTTCTTCCTTAAGCTTACATAGAATGCAAGTCTAGGAATGAAACGACAGAACCACAAGTACCAGCGTCCAGACTTAAGGAGGTGTTTATATGTTTCTAATGAAAGTGGATAATCAATTCTTGCTGAAAGCACAAAGGATGAATTCTTTTTTTTTTTTTCTTTATTTTTGATACTTTATTTACATTTCCAATGTTTCCCCTTTTCTGGGTCTCCTCTTTGGAAACCCCCTATCCCCTCCCCCTCCCCGCCTCTGTGAGGGAATTCCTCCTCCCACCTACCCGCCCACCCATTCCCATATTCCCACCTTGACATTCCCCTTTACTGGGGCTTCTAGCACCCTCAGGCCCAAAGTCCTCTCCTTTCTCCCTGATGGCCATTGAGGTGATTCTTCTGCCTCACATGTAGTCCAAACCATGGGTCAATAGATGTGTATTCTTTGGTTGGTGGTCTGAACTCCAGGACGACCAGGGGGAGGGTCAGGCCCATTGATGCTCTTGCACCCTCCATGGGGCTACCAATTCCCTGCACTCCTTCAGACCCTTCTCCAACCCCTCCATCTGGTTCCTCACTCTCAATCCAGCAGTTACTGTTAAGTGAAACTTGGACATTCTGAACTTTTGGGCTAATATCTGCTTATCAGTGAGTACATACCATGTTCGTTCTTTTGTGACTGAGTTACCTCGCTCAGGATGATATTTTCAAGTTCCATCCATTTGCCTGCAAATTTCATTAAGTCATGGTTTTTTATAGCTGAGTAGTACTCCATTGTGTAAATGTACCACATTTTCTGTATCCATTCCTCTGATGAGGGACATCTGGGTTGTTCCCAGCTTCTGGCTATTATAAAAATGGCTGCTATGAACATAGTGGAGCATGTATCTTTGTTATATGTTGGGGCATCTTCTGGGTATATACCCAGGAGAGGTATAGCTGGGTCCTCAGGTAGTATTATGTCCATTTTTCTGAGGGTCCTCC
>JAPYYD010005025.1:0-12535 GCA_028551405.1 Uromys caudimaculatus | reverse complement strand
ATCCCAACCTAGCTGCTTTTCATTATACATTCAGAAGTAATGCAATCCATTGATATTCTACATGACATTCCAAATGTGATCTGACCTACATCTCCCAAACACTTTTATACCTCATATAACACATTTATCTTTTGTTTTTACTTACTATCTATATTTTCTTTCATTTCTAAGGCTAAGGTATCATTCTTAGACAATTCATTAACATAATGAACATTTTGAACAGATTGAAACAACATTACTGCAGTAGTAGCAGCAGGAGCCATAATAGAATACTATAGCAAGAATTCCAGCAATGATCAATCCAACCATTTTTTTAGGTCTACTCAAAGCTTTTTGAATTTCATCCAACACTTGCAAATCTCTATCTAAATACCAAGGTTCCAAAACTTTGAGTGGAAGCATTGCTATAAAGGTTGATGAAGTTCCAGAACTGAAATTTCTCGTACAATGTCAGATACACAGTTTATTAAGTTACAGCATAGCAAGTCCCATTGAATCTAAGCCCATACCTAGTAATGTTAATTTTCCCTACCAACAACATAGATAGTGGGGAAACACAGGCAAGTACATTTCCAACTACATCAATATGAACCCAGTGTTCCATCTTTGTCTGTACCTGTATTAGTTGGCCTAATATCTCCCAAATATATATCTGTGGAGATCCTGTGTCTGACCACCAAAGACCTCTAAACAGTCCGTTTTGGCAGTCATCTGAGTTTGTCTGAAGACCCTCCGTGTTGCTCCTATCTGATAACTCTCCTTGAGTTGTCAAGGGAAGTGGCTCATTAGCATGGGCACCAGCCATGGGCACCAGTATGGGAACCAGCATGAGCATGGGTACCAGCATGGGCACCAGCATGGGAACCAGCATGGGCACCCGCATGGGCATAATTGGTCTGGTCAATGCTTTTTCCTCACTGCAAACCAAACTCTCTGGAAGTCGCCCGGCACATTCAGCATCCTGTGGCAAATTGCAAACATGTCCTCTTTCCCAAATTAACACTGGATCAGGACCATGCCATATGCTAGTAAGCAGGCCCTTCCTTTTCATCTCATCATAAGTTTGCTGAGTTATAGGATGCCATAGATGCTGAGCAGCAGAGAGTCCCTTGGCATCCAAGGTTAAAAAATTTAAAATAAATGTTTGAGCTGAAGGTGTATTCACCTCACCCTTTAAAAAAATTTTATGTAGCTGATTTTTTTAGAGCTCCATTACACAATTTCCTGTCCTTGTGGATTTAAAGTATACATATTATGTTGTATCTAACTTGTTAAGAAATTTTTATTTTGTAAATATCTACTTATTTTATATGTTAATTTATGATAGAATTAGTTTATAACTTATGTCTGAACATTCATTAATTATTGCTATAGACATGTGATATAAAACTTAAAAATTAATGATATAAATATTAAAACAAATTTTTCTTTAAAACTATATTATATTTTAAAATTATTTAGATATTTGAATTAAATAATTGAACTTTATCCATCTTACAAAATACTGCCTCAGTATCCCCTATAAGTCTGATCGCTGTTTGCCACAATATCTTGAATCAACTCATCTGGACCCTGCCTTTCCGGGTAGCCTCTTTAAAGGTCACATATAAGAAGATTAGAGCCTCTGAGAACTCTGTTTCCCAGGCTTTCTACCCACTTCTCCAACTGGTGACTTCACCTCCACCTCCAGAAGGGGTCCAGTCCAGTAATGACTCCTGGGGTTTCAGGTGCTCTCACCCTAGGAATCCAGTCTGATGGTCGTAAGATCCCCCCTTGAGCCTGTTGTGCCTGTACTTTCTTCATTTCACAGACAGTGAAGTAAAAGCTGTTTGCAGCTGCTGTAACTTCTCTGAAACTAACTTGTTCTTGGATCATCAAGATCTTCCAAGATAACAAACAGTAAAGATCTCCCCTCCCTATGATATCTAGGAGACACTTCTTCTGGCTGATCAGTCTCTCATATCTAGAGTCTGCTTCTCCTCGTCCTCCTCCATTTCCTCCTCGTCCTCCTCCTTCTCCTCCTCCTCCTCCTCCTCCTCCTCCTCCTCCTCCTCCTCTTCCTTCTCCTCCTCTTCCTCCTCTGAAATAGCAGCTCTAATTCTGGTTCCCTGTTTTCCAGCTCTATTGCAAGAGCAGATGGCTTAGTTTAATTTATTTACACCTTTGTCAAAGCATCCCCGATGAGGGCTGACTCCCTGAAATCCACCTCTCCACCTCCCTCCACCCCACCTGTATCTCTGCATGTGTGTGTGTATGTTAACATTTTGTCTAAAACTCTGCCCAACAACAAACAGCAATGCCTGACTCACTATAAAAGGGGCTGCTAGCCCCTTCCTCTCTCTTGCTCTCTTGCCTTCTTGCTCTCACTCTGTCCTTTTGCCTCTTCCCCCCCATTCCCAGCACCCCCATGTTCTCTCTGCATGCTCAAGTCCGGCCTCTATTCCTCTACTCTCTCTGCCTTTTTCTGTCTCTACTACCCTCTCAACCCCCTCCCCATGCCCTGAATAAACTCTATTCTATACTATACCATCATGTGTCTGGTCCTCAGGGGGAAAGCATGCCTCAGCACCAAATATATTCCTTCTTTCTTTAATTCTACAAAATACATCTTTCTCTCTCCCACCCACTCCTCCCCTCTCCCTTCCACTCTCCCAACCTCCCTCACTCCCTCCTTCTTGTGTCTAGGATCTAAGCTATCGCTAATCAAATCTAGAGACTAAAACTGTCTACATACATTTCATCAAACCTTCTGTACAAAATCTAAAAAGTTATGCAATTGCTGTTACCCTTCATTAGCCTTATGGGTATGAAGCAATTTTTAAAACATTTGTACAAAAAGCATACAGTCATTTCCATCCCTCACTAATTTCTGAGCTTTCTTATCTTTTTTCAGAGTTCTCTCCATCTTTCCTATGCCTTACTCCGTAGCCACATTCACTGAACCTGTAAGAAGCGCTTAGTTTTTTTCTTCTACAATGTCCACCACTTTGTCCCCACACTCTCAGAGGATTACCTGCCAGGCTTAACCACAAATCCCTCCCCTGGTACCCCTCCTCTTCTCCTTAGAGAAGTTGAAGCCTCTCCTTGCATGTCTACCCTGGGACACCAAGTCTCTGCAGAACTGTGTGCATTCTCTCCCAATGAGGTGCAACCAGGCAGTCCAGTTAGGAGGAGGGGATCCATGGCAGGCAACAGCCAGAGACAGTCGCTGCTGCAATTTTTGGGGGGCCCTCATGAAGATCAAGCTGCACATGTGCTACATATGTTTAGGGGTCATCGGTCCAGTCCCTGCATGCTCTTTGGTTGGTGGTTCAGTCTTTGTGAGCCCCATGTGTTCCAGGTTAGTTGACCTTGTAAGTCTTCTTGTAGTGTTCTTGACATTTCCATCTTGCTCAATCCTATCCCCCATTCTTCAACAGAATGCTTTGGCTTCCCCTGATGTTTGACAGCGGCTGGCTGCATTCCAGTAGCTATTATTTTATTAAATTTCTCTATCCTCTCTCTCTCTGTAGGTTATACCGTGGTTAAACTTCCCCCTCACTCTTGCCCCACTCTGTCAGCTTCACTTCTTCCCTGCAAATCTTCTTCCCATATTTATGACTTGTTTTCTGTCCTGAAGACTTCATCAATTCCATGTGGGCTTGGACTCATCCATTAGAGCCTATGCGTCACCAGTCACCAGGGCTTCACCGCTCAGTACAATGCCTCCCACTCTCAATAGGCAGCAGTGAGTGGCAGGGCGTGTCTTTTTCTTACTTGCACCATAGTCAAGGGTTGTCAGGTGTTGAATTTTGATGGATAGATACATAAGAGGAATTTTTATTTTATGAGCCATTTTCTCCCACATCTCAGGCTGATCCCAAACACACAATGTAGCTTTGAACTTTGTCTTTGAATTTCTGATCCTCCTGCATCTGCTTTATGAGTGCAGCATGTGGTGCTGGGGACAGAGTCAGAATTTTTAATGGCTAAGTAGGCTGTCTCTCCACCTAGTGATCCTTATCACTACCTCTAGCATCCCCCCATTTTCACAAATAAACAAACAAACAAAAATAAACAAACATTTATCAATGTGCTGGAGAGATGCCTCAGCGATTAAGCAGGTTTGCTGCTCTTCTAGAGTACTAGTGTTTGGTTCACAGATATCACCTGGGAGTTCCATGTCCTTGGGCAGTTCCAGAATTTTTTGGTGAAGGATAAACACATTCTGTAAAGGTGTGCAGATGACACAATTTTTGCTTCCTTTCATGTATTTATGAATGAAATCAGCCTTGGAGAGAGGGTATTTCATGTTGTTGAATTTGCTTGAATTTCTAGTAGAAACCAAGAACCCATATGGCACTGCTGTTTACTGATGTCACACAGAATGTTAGCTCAAAGGAGGTCAAAATAGGCTGTGGATTAACTCGATGAACTGTCTAGGGGAAGAGAGTACCAAAGTCCAGGGGATGTAGGTACTCCATCTACTGGCTGGTTCCCTGGGGCCACCCATCCTCCCAGCATATAAGTACTGCAGGCTGTCCTCAGTGCAGCAGAGGGGGCAGAAGAGAAGCCCTGTGGAAGGTCACACACACAGCTGGAGGGAGAACACAGAGGAGTAAATTGCTGACAGAGAAGCAGGGATGGACCTGTTTTCAGCTCTCTCACTGGAAACCTGGTTGTTCCTGGCAATCAGTGTGGTGCTCCTATACCAGTGAGTGATCGCCAAAGTTCCTCCCTAAAACCAGGTCCTTGGGTTTGAGGTGATATTCAGACATCTATTCTGTTATTATTTGGAATATAAAAATGATATCAAAAGCAGGAGCTGAAGAGATCATGACTCAGTGGTTAAGAGCATTGGTTTGAAACTCCATATTCACATGTAGCTCACAATTATCTGTAACTAACAGCTCCAGGGGATCTGACACCTTCTAGAGGCATTGGAATTAAATTGAAAAAATGATAGTAGAACATGAATTTAACTCCTATAAACACAGTTGAAATTTTGATGCTTTTAATTTCTTAAGGTTAGTGGCAGCATGCACAACAGTGTATGGTTGTGCATGTAGCTGTAGGTCAAAGGACAATATGTGGAGTCGATTCTGTCTTATCCTGAAGTCCCCGAAGACCAACTCAGATATTCTTTTTTTTTTTTAATTTTTTATTTTTTATTTATTTTTTATTTTTTTCATATTTTGACACATTATTTACATTTCCAATGTTTCCCCCTTTCTAGGTCTCGTCTTTGGAGACCACCTAGCCCTTCCCCATCCCCCATCTCTATGAGGGAATTCTACCTCCAACCCACCCACCCGCCCGCTCCCATATTCCCACCTTGACATTCCACTTTACTGGGGCCTCTACTCCCCCTGATGGCCAACAAGGCCCTCCTCTGCCACATATGTGGTCAGAACCATTGTTCCCTCCATGTGTATTCTTTGGTTGGTGGTCCAGCCTCCAAAAAGACCGGGGTGGGGGGTCAGGCCAATTGACACTGTTGCTCCCTCCATAGGGCTGCAGACTCCCTCAGCTCCTTCAGTCCCTTCTCCAACTCCTCCATCTCGGACCTCACTCTCACTCCACTTCAAATTCTTCTGTGCTTCCTCCTCCATTTCACACAGTCTCCTATGTAGCCCAATCTGACCCACATTCGTGATATACCTAAAAATGACTTATAACTCCTGAAACTATAGGCATGTGCTACCATGTAGCAGAGTTTTAGCAGAACCATTGCATCTGGCATGAATCTGGAGGGATGGCACCTCAGCTTCGAAGTAGCCTTCTCTCAGTGACTGTTATCTGAGATTTTATGGTCTTCTTGAAAGTCTTCCCAGAGCCTTAGCATAACAGTCTGGAGGCATGCCTGGCGAACCCAGGAGTCTCCTATGGCTGAGTACTGCTTAGGTCATATGCCTTTCAAGACAAGCCCTCTATCAGATGAGAGGATTTGGTGTATGGAAATTGACTTGTGAAACTTGCCTTCTGTGTAACAATAAAAAGAGCTTCTAGGAAGCTGTCAGGGTTCAATCCTTGAGGGGCGGATCCCCTTGATTCCGAGAAGCAGAATTCATCCAGCTCTGTCCCTCTTCTCTCCAGTCAATCTTCCAGTGTAACTCAGAATACAGACATTACCATGCCTGGTATATGCAGTGCTGGAGACTGAACCCCGGCTTCATACCCTTATCTACTGAGATGCATGTTCTCAGTCCTTCAGTTTCATTTTTGATTGCTAACATATATACTAATTTTAAATATAGCCACTAATTGTGGTTTTATTGTCCAGTTTCAGTTTAGTAACAAGTACTTACACTAATTGGGAGAAAGAATTTGCCAACAACATGATCACAGCATTCATGGTAGTAGATGATATACTGCCTGTGGTCTCCAGTGTCATCCTCTGGTCTCAATTGTCACCTGTACAAACACACATAAATAAATTAAAGTAAAAACCATCCTAAGCTACAGCAGGGACCTTCTATAACTGCTTGTACAGGGGATTAGATGACTTCTTGAGACCTGTATGGGCACCCTCCCCACATATATGGCAACCCCCACATACAGAAATACTCATATATAAAAATAACATTTACAAACAAGAAAGTCCATTTCTTGAAGCAGCCCACTGGGGATGATAAGGAACAGCAGATATATTAAGACAACCTATCAGAAGCATTCTTCTCCTTTTCTGGATGTGTCAGGTGGTTGTCATGGTGATGACAGCCTCAGAGTGACTGGATAGCATCTCTATACTCTCTCTAGGAAAATGGGGGCTCATTTGATTATCTCCTCATTTCCTCTGTGATGGTCCATCCTGACATGACTTATCTGAGGTGTTCTCTTACTTCCAGCCCTGTCCGACATGGAGATCACAGCCCAGTCAATTTGCATTATTTTTGCTGGCTATGAAAGCACCAGCACCACACTTTCAATTGTCCTGTATTCCCTGGCCACTCCCCCAGATATCCAGAAGAAACTTCAGGAAGAGATCGACGGGGCTCTGCCCAACAAGGTGAGCAGTTGGTGTAGGAGGGAATAGGAAAAGCCTCAACAAGGACATACTCTTTTCACCTGCAGTCTTTTGTGTGTGTGTGTGTGTGTGTGTGTGTGTGTGAGAGAGAGAGAGAGAGAGAGAGAGAGAGAGAGAGAGAGAGAGAGAGAAGGAGAGACAGAGAGAGACAGAGAGACAGAGAGGCAGAGAGAAAGAGACACAGACAGAGTCAGGAGAGAGGGAGTGAGGGTTATTGTGTGTATGCTGTGAGTGTGTGGTGTGTATATATTTTGTGTGTGTGTCAATGTGTCTGTGAGTGAGTATGAGTATGAGTATACATTCACACCACTGAGCCATCTTTCCAACTATGGTGATTTTTAAAAACATTTTTGGATGTTTGTATGTAGTTATATATGTATGTAAATATGCATGGACACATGTACAGACTTATGTATGTTTATGAGTTTATATATATGTGTGGGCATGTGTGCTGCAGCATGTGAGTAGAGATCAAAGGACAACTTGAAGGAATTTGTTCTCTCTTTCTACTACATGTGTTTTAAGGGTCCAAGGCATGTCAGTATTCTCAGTGGCAGGTGCCTTTGCTCACTGAGATGTCTGAGCATCCCTTGATAGTTTGTCACCAGAGCACAAGCACTGCCTTTTCCCAGCACTGTTTAGAAATTATCATAAATGGGCCACAGAAGGAGAAATGGGCCATAGATCTTCTCATGGCAACAGTAGGTTGTTGTGACGCAGGGCTGGGTCTGGTATGTCTGTGATCTAGGACCACAAGAGTACCAAGTAAGCAACATGAACACTACCTGTGTGATGTTAAAGATATGCACTTAGCATACAGCTCTCTGAATTGTTCAATGATATCACTGCTGTGTCCTTGCCCTGAGAGAGCCTAGCCTTGATCTTGACTAAGCTGCGTAGATTGACTCATCTCTGTGCCATGATTCCTCCTATCTATTTATAGTTATAGGAGAAGAAGTCAAGGTGTGAGCCTTGGTGTCTAAATCATGAGCCAAATTCCTCCTCCTCTCTCTCAGCGTGCACATGTGTTTTTGTATCTGTGTGTATAGGTCATAGACTTATACTGCGTATATTTCTAAATCACTCTCCACTATATTTTATGTTACAGGCTCTCTTACCAAACCTGGAGCTTATTGATTAGGTTAGGTTGTCTAGCCAATGAGAACCAGGCATGCCCTGTCTCAGTCTACCTGCTCCTGGGATTATAAATGGGTACCATTGTGTGAGGCTTTAGAAATGATTTGTATCTGAACTCTTCATTCTCAGGCTTGCATAGTAGATAGACACTTCACTAATTGAGCATCTTCCAGGCACCAAGTGATAGTTATTCCAGTTTATAAGGAGCTTGAGACTTGGCACAATAGATAAGAGCACTTGCTATTCTTCCATGGGATCCATCCATGTTTGAGTCCTGGTGTGAAAATGGCAGCTCTCAACTGCTCTAAATGTAGTTATAGGAAATCTGGTGCCCTATGTTGGCTTCTGTTGGCATTGTACTCATACAGTGTACGCAAACATATGTAAGCAAAAGATCTATATATATATGAAATAAAGCAATTTTTAAAACCTCTAAAATGTATTGTAAGTACTAACAAAGCTCCTTTGAGCTGCTGTGCTTGACTTTGGGAATGCTGAGAATTCAACACTAGCCACAGTTGAAAGTTAATCAACAATCTCGGTACAAATATTCTTCTTTCTTTCCAGGCATCTCCCACCTATGATATTGTGATGGAAATGGAATACCTGGATATGGTGTTGAATGAAACCCTCAGATTGTATACAGTTAGTAATAGACTTCAGAAAGCATGTAAAAAAGATGTTGAAATCAATGGTCTGTTTATCCCCAGAGGGTCAGTAGTGATGATTCCACCTTATGCTCTTCACCATGACCCACAGCACTGGCCAGAGCATGAGGAATTCTGCCCTGAAAGGTACCAGAATCCAAGGAGCAGGAACACACTCTACACTATGCAGGCCTGTGTATGCTATGATGTCGCTTATAGGAAGATGTTCTAAGTATGATTTTCATCCACTTGCGTTCTGTGAGGAGAATGTCAGTGAAAGGGAAGAAAGGAGAGGAGAGTGGAAGTGAGATAGGAAGGAAACATGACCATTTAAATACAGAGTGTTTTCCTCCTTCTTCCTCAAGTCGTTAATGACCCACTTAAATGTGGGACAGGAACCCACATTTCTTGCATTCCAAATGAAATGTGCTTTTCAGAGATGGAATACAGCATTATCTTCAATGGATTTTTAGTGTTTCAGGATGTAGTTCCTTTCTTGTTCCTTTTTATTTTTGAAAGTCACATGAATGGATAATGAATTCTGGTTATTTTCACCTCTGACCGCCTTGTCTCTTCTCCTACCCACTGATGTGGAATTTCTGTCTATCTTCAATAAGTCTTCCGCCTAATTTTATGTTGTTTTTTTGATTGCTTGTGAGTTTACTTCAGGTTGCTTGCATAAGCATAAATGGAGAATGGTCAACTCTCCAGTGACTGTACCACTGAAGAAAAACATCTTCCTTCTTGCCAACACCACTTTACACTTTTTAACCACTTTTTGAGGTTTGAAAATTTGTTTTTTTGCCCCCTGAGCTATTTGTATCCAGGTATTCGCTAAGGGTCCTTTTGTTCTCTGTCTGTATACAATAGAGCTTAGCATTATGAAGAGTCAGTGTAGGTCAAAATGACAGGTTTCCATGCATTTTGGTAATTCTAGTCATGTACATTGGACTTTGAGTATGTCATGTGTCATCCAGAGGTGCAATTGTCATATTTTCAATATTTGTTGCATGTTGCACTCTTCTTCCAGAGCTTACAGAAGCCCTCTTCTCACAGTGTTTTCAACTAGTGGATGTACATTAGAATTATAGAGGAACTTTAAATCTCATACATGGTGTCTGGGATCATTTTCAGTTGGCAAAATGCTTACCTATCATGCACAAATCTCTGGTTCTAATTCCCAGAAATACATGAACAAACTGTGATGGTACATGCCTTTAATCCCTGCACTCAGGGGTTAGAAGCTTGAAAACCAGAATTTCAAGTAATTTTTCGCCACTTAGTGAATTTGAAGCCAACATGGGTTATGTATCTCACAAAGGAACCAGGAACTCAAGATGCCTGCTCTTTTTTTGAAATCCCAAGACAACTCACCCAGAGTATGGGTTTAAAAGCTCATCTCTGATTTCCTATGTCATGCCATGTTGAGGATCATTACTTTGAAAGACAGTTGGTGGGATTCTGGAGGTGGCTCAGTTGTTAAGAGCACTTGCTCCAATTGGAAAGGAATTCAGTTTAACTTCTAGTAACCACATGATGGCCCACAACCATTTTTATGTCCAGTTCCAGGGTCTCTGTTGGCCCACTCTGGCTTCTCTTGAGACTTCTGACTTGTAGTATGTATGTAATGGAAAGGAAAAACACACCTGTACATAATCTATAAATCTTTAGAAAGTTGCATGTTAGGATAAATTTCAATCTTATGGAAGATCTTGATGATTCTGGTTCATTCCTCAGGAGTTGTGCTCTAGAAAATAGGTAGTTGTAATATTTCCATAAAGTATGTATCTTTATTCCCCTTCTTATTCTGTTCTCATATTTCAAGTTCCTGTTCACTCTCTAAATGAATATTCCCCTTAGGCTTCTGTTCTTACTTACTCCGCTTTCTACTTTTGACTCCTACAGGTAATTTTCACTCTCTATGCATCAATAAGACTTCCAGTTTCTTTTAAAATGCTTGTTCCCTATGTATTGAAGGATATCCCCCTCCCTTTTGTATATAGCCTCATATTATTCCTTTCAGAAACTCCAAATGGTTCTTTGAGGAGAGTTTTCCTATTGAAAACCTTTCATAAATGTATGAAAGCCTGGCTTACAATTATAATTTTCTTTCATAAAAACCATAGTTAAAAATTAAGAGGACCATTTATGTAAATATGTATATGTACATCTTTTTGTATACCTCCATCAAAATCATGTGTACAATACTTAAAATTATAAAAGAGTAAAATAAGACATTTAGAAAAGCATTAATATTGCATTTTCTTTAATAAATTAGTCTTGTTTCATGTATAGGGATGGATAAAATGTACAGGATAGGCAAGCTAGCTTCCCAGGCCCTTGGAACATATAGACTGAGGAGAAGCCTGGAGCAAGAGTTTTCCATTTTGCATCTGTGGTGGGAGACCTCTGCCTGGGACATCAGGGCTCCATTGCCAAGTAGCACCAGGAGAAAACTAGCCTCCCAGGCCCTCGGGATACAGGGACTGAGAAAAGCTTGGGACAGGAGATTTCCAGTCTCCATCTGTGACTGGGGACCTCAGCCTGTGCCACAGGGCTCCATAGCTAAATACTGCTGGGAGAAAGGTAGATGCCAAGGAGTGTGGACAAGCTTGTCTGTTCAGAGGGACCCACATGGAATCCCAGTACACAGTGACTGAGGAGTGTTCTTCTGGTTTCTTTCCAAGACTGGGGAGCTGATCCTGTGATGCAGGTCTCCATAAAATAGTGCCAGGAGAGATCTGGTATCCCAGGAGTGCTGACATACCTTCGAGGACAGGCAAGACCACCATTTCTGTTCAAATTCACTGGATCAAGAGGGACCCTTGCAGAGCCATCAGGACACAGGAACCAAGGGACAGCTGGGGACAAGATCCTTCTGATTTCTGTTTGCACCCCAGAGCTTTCCCTGTGTCATAGCTCTCAAAACCCAAATACCTCTCAGAGTGAGCTTGTCTTCAAGAACTATTGATTCAGAGGCCTGCAGGAGGACAAAGCCACAGCCAGAAAGAGTAAGACCAGCTAACATCAGAGTTAACATGATGACAAAAGGCAAAAGCAAGAACATAAGGAACAGACACCAAGGCTACTTGGCATCAGCGGAACCCAGCTCTTCCACCACAGCAAGCCCTGGATACCCCAACGCACCAGAAAAGCAAGACTCAGATTAAAAATCTGTTCTCAGGATGATGATAGACAACTTTAAGAAGGAAATAAATAACTCTCTTAAAGAAATACAAGAGAACACAGGTAAACAACTAGAAGCCCTTAAAGAGGAAACACAAAAATCCTTAAAAAATTACAGGAAGGAAAACACAATCAAATCACAAAGGAAATGAACAAAAACATTAAGGAACTAAAAATAGAAATAGAAACAATAAAGAAATCACAAAGAGAGACAACCCTGGAGTTAGAAATCCTAGGAAAGAGATCAGGAGTCATTGACGCAAGCATCACCAACAGACTACAAGAGATAGAAGAGAGAATCTGAGGTGTGGAAGATACCATAGAATACATTGAAACAACAGTTAAAGAAAATGCAAAATGCAAAAAGCTCCTAACCCAAAACATCCATGAAATCCAGGACACAATGAGAAGACAGAACCTAAGGATAATAGGTATAGAAGAGGGTGAAGATCCCAACTTAAAGGACCAGTAAATATCTTCAACAAAATTATAGAAGAAAACTTTGCTAACCTAAAGAAATAGATGAACATAAATATACAAGAAGCCTACAGTACTCCAA
>JAPYYD010005024.1:0-12536 GCA_028551405.1 Uromys caudimaculatus | reverse complement strand
GAATGGGTGGGCGGGTAGGTGGGAGGAGGAATTCCCTCACAGAGGCGGGGAGGGGGAGGGGACACGGGGTTTCCAAAGAAAAGGGGAAACATCGGAAATGTAAATAAAGTATCAAAAATAAAAATTAAAAAAAAAAAAAAACATAAAGAACTTAGAAAGTTTTTTGCTCTTTCCTTAGAGAAGAGTTTTGTTCACTTAACTTTTAAAAAATACACTATCTTGAAAATATTTCAAATATAACCCCCACTCGTCAGCAAGAGGGTCGGTGCAAACTCTAGCTGATGGCACGCGCCATGCCCCTGGAGAGAGCTGTAGCAGTGGCCAACCCCCCTCGAGTGCTGAAAGGAACTGACTGTCCCAGCTGATGCAGTCACTTCCCTACGGTGGCCTGGCTTGTCCTCGTTGTGCAGATGCCATACAAACGGAAACATTCATGAAATATTTTTCAACTATTCACTTTTTAAAAAAAGATTTATCTATTTATGTACGTGAGTACACTTAGCTATGTGACTTAAGAGCAAGCAGTGTTCTTATCTGCTGAGCCATCTCTCCAGCCCTCAACTTTATACTGAAAGTAAAACCTAATCTGCTTGCTTCACAGCATGACTGAGAGTCTCATGAGACTTTATACTCCTACACTGGACCAAACGTAAGGAGTTAGACTGAAGCAAGAGTCTCATGAGACTTTATACTCCTACACTGGACCAAACGTAAGGAGTTATACTGAAGTAACACAGGCAGGGGCTACAAAACCTGTGGGCTTTGGAGTCTAAACTAAGATCAAGATGTAGTGTCAATTATTAACCAGAAAATTGTTGACTGGAGGAACAGAGTAGCCAAGTTTTCCAAGACTCAAATAAAAGTCATTTATTTTGGGGAGGGGGGGACCTCCTACAAATTAGCAATTTGATTCTCAGTATTCGTCTGCTATACTACAGAAAAAGATGACTCTATCTGACAACATACACTTTTCCTTTAGTGTAGTTCCTAAGTAAAATCACAGAATGCAATCCATGCTGCAGTACAGCATGGGACAACACCTTGGTCGAGGTCAGTCAGATCCGGGCTTGACACTGTTATGTTCCAAAAATACAAATTTCTAAGCATTTTTAGACCCAAGTTTCTTCAGGCATAAAACAGGCAGTATCTACTGTATTTATGTGTTGCCTTAAGAGTTAATCCACATGAAGTCCTTCTTAGAAGCCTGGCCCCTAAAAGCACGCACTCAGCGATAGCTGCTTGCTTTCATCTTTGTCCTCATTATACAAAATAAAGACAGTTTGGGCTGGGGACGTAACTTACTCAGCAGAGTAATTCTAACATGTACAAAGTCCAGGTTTAGATCCCCAGCACCACACACATTGGGCATGACAGTGCATGCTGTCGTCCCAGAGCTGAGAAGGTAGAGGCTGGAGGATCCGAAGTTCAAGGTCGCTCTCGGCCATTTCAGTACACGATCAGCCCAGGATGTGCTAGAACCAGTCTCCAAGAGAACGCTAATCAAGCACTATGGAAAGGACTGCTCCTGTTCTGCAGTTAGGATCCCACACTCACCGCGAGTCCATGCCGTCATCGTAAGAGTATCCTCTTCTAGAGCGCTCGTAGTCTGAGCGGCTGTAGTCAGAGTAGTCTCTGTCCCGGGGGGACCGTTCCTGTTCCGCATACCTGACACAGAAGAAAACCCAAGTTGTACTTTGAAAACAGTGCTGTTATACTTGGAAAGTCCTGTATCAGTGATGCCACGTGGCTTTACAACTGTACAACATCTTAGAGAACGATTTTAGCTAATGGCTTATTGTCTTGACACTGATCCACGGTCAGAATTACAAAAGCTTCCAGCATGGGCACAGCAAAACTCCTGGAATTAACCACATTTACTCATCCTGATTCACACTGCCTTTGGTAAAGGAATAAATCTAGAAATTATACATAATGGCAGAAAGAGGCTATTTTACAAATACTTCCTTGTAGCTATACTGAGCAAATGAGACCAATATCAATAACTGTTATTCTATTTAACTCTACTCTAAACATTATAATCACTAGATATTATTCTGAAAACTGCAGTACTGAAAACAATGAACAAACAAGGATGGATCCCATTAATCTATTATTTGACGCTTAAAACTCAATAAAATCAGAGAACATTAAGGGAAGTTAAATAATATAACCTACATGGTACTATAAATTGTGCTTTGTGTACATATCTACAATTATCTTGCACTTGTGTGTGTCTGGGATTGCATAGAGTAGGTGACTGGTAAGGATGGCAGTGGTCACAAACCAAGGCTCTAAAGCAAAGGTGCTGGGAGGTCTCTGGCAGAGCAGAGCAGGACTAAAGCACACAAGGCACAGGCCTCCCCTTAGGATTTTTTTAGTGACTCTCAGGAGTAAATGATACAGCTGATATCTTATTTCCATATAATTATGCTATAATATAAATAAAAATTTAATATAAAGGGGTATATGAATATATAAGCAAACTATAACAGCAAAAGCAGTACTTCAATGTCCACCCTAAAATTAAGAATCAAAGAATCTGGCTGATGGCACAGGACATTAATCCCAGCACTCAGGAGGCAGAGGCAGGCAGATCTCTGTGTTTAAAACTGGCCTAGTCTACAGAGCAAATTCCAGGACAGCCAGAGTTAAACAGAGGAATTCTGCCTTGAAAAACATTACAACAAAACCATACAAAACCAACCAACCAACCAACCAACCAACCAACAACAATGACAAAAGCCAAAACTAAAACAAAACAAAAAACATACAAACACTTTGATGAACATATGAAATCTACAGAGGACAGGTACCTGTCTTCTGGGGAGGAGCTCCGGTGGTATGAATTGTGGCTTTCCCTTCTGTCGTGACTAGAGGACTGCTTCCGAAGAGTGTAAAAAAAGAAAAGGAGAAATGTTTCATAATTGGCTATGTTAAAATATATACACATGTATCTAAGCAAATAATAGTGCTTTACAAATTACTTACAATTTTTCTTTGTGACCCAGACAGCTATAGGCCCACCTGAATTATATCAGGCCCTGTCTCAAAAGATTGATATATATATATATCTGTATATCGATATATATATATGAGCTGCAATTTTCCCTGTGTAGTCATTCAGAGGGACACAAAATACAAGAAAGAACAGAGGAACTGAAGATCTTCACAGTAGGAATTAGTTGTTTATTGGAGAGATTTTATACAGATTTGTGTATTAACCATATTAGCCCATGTACGTGAGAGAGAAAAAGAGACAGACACAGGGGAGACAGAAAGCATTACAATTATCCTATCCACATTTTCTTTTATAAGTGAGGCAATTATTTTGACTACATTAGGAAGACAGCCTCAATTCTGTGCTAATGATTTTTAACACATCTCCGCAACAGCTGCTGTGAACAAGAGGGAGAAGCCAAAAACACAGAAGTCGTGAATCAGAAGGATTATGTAAATACAATCAAGTGACAAATGACTGGCACATTGCAGAAATGTTAACATGAGATCTTCAGTAGGGGACAATCACTGTGGCCCACAGCTCTCAACGGTGATGGTTTGCATGCAGTTTGGGTGGGAACACAAGGTCACTAAATTAAAAAAATTTGTAGGTATAACCCAAATATTAAGAATATGAATTTCCCTTGTCATAGTTTTAGATTAAATCAACACAACTTACTTAAGAAAGTAATACAGTCAAAATTACTTTAAAAAAATTCTCCAAACTTGTTAGCAAAATAAAATCAGGTAACACTGTTTAGTCAATTCAGTGTAATGACTTATGAGAGCAGACTGGAGAGGTGTGTGGCGCAAGGGGCTGAGTCCAGTGGCTCTGAGCACCTCTAGTAGGTCCAGAGAAGTCTGTGGAGAAGGTAGAGAGAATGGCTCCTGCCACACTAATGAACTGCTAAAGGCTAATTCAAATAAAAGATAGAGGCAGACTGAATACAAGTGGCCAGAGTCTGAAGGACATGCCAACTAAAGCCATCTATTTCTTGCTTGGTGTGGTGCCACTGCGACCCATCAGGACCACTAAGGAGACCACTGAAAGACCACAGGAAGATTATGGTAAGGGTTACACGTTTCTCTCCCTTTAGAGGTATCAGTCAAAAGATGAATGCTTGCATAAGACTCAAAGACAGTTCTCCCAAGTCTCCTTTCTCCTGCTGACGCTGGCTTTTACCATTTGGTCAACTACCTAACTGAACCCTTGATAACTTAATTGTAGACTAATGAATACAAATTCAAAAGCAGCAGATTTCAGAGCAACATAGAAAAGATTCTACTGACAGGGCTAGTGAGAGTAACAAGAGGCTATCTACTGAGCACACAGGCCAGAGGTTCTCACACCCTGGAGAATGGAAAAAAGACAAGAGACAGCTTTGACAAGTACATGCTATGTACAGGCCAAGTAGCTCAGTCTACTTTTCTCTTCCAAGAAGTTTAGGGGTACAGAGCTAGTGGAATAGTTGAAAGGATATGTACATATCTTTGTAATTAAATAAAAATATACCTTTCCTTTCACTGACTCCATGGCCCAGTAAACAATACACTGGCTTATCAACCTCACAAGAGAAAGTTGTTCAATGGTTGGCTGACTTTCCAAGACCGCTCAGGCAGACGTCGTTATTGTTCCTTGTATATGCTGTGACCTCACATTCTACAACTCTCCTTGACATCTGCTGCAGTCATACTGGACTCTTGTGCATTTCCTGTTTCTACTTTCTGATGCACTCTCCCCTCTGGATATCTAAGAAGTCTCTCTTCAAATGACCTACTACCTTCCTTCACAACAGGCCCTGCCCTTACTCTCCATTACAGGCCGCAACACACTAGGTCCCTTATTCTATTTCTTTTCTCCCCAGCTCAAAGCTTACAGGTAACATTCTAATATACTACATAGCTTATTTATTATCAAGTTTATGATTTACTTTGTTTCCTCATACCAGAAAGTAAAAACAATGATAAAGAAATTTTGTTCACTACTTTCTTAAAATGTACTTAGATGTCACTGCAACTTATAATTCACTCTTTGTTTGTTGAATAAACAAACATCTAAAGTAAAAGAGAAAAGCCCGCTTCCACATATGAAGTGACTGGACAGCATGAAAGAGTCTAGACTGGCTGAAGGAAGGAATTATGCCTTGCATATCATTCAGGAAAGCACACTCATGAGAACGATGTTATCATTGCTAACACTATTTGTTATTCCCTTTTACATATGTATACATTAAATGATTCATATAGAATCATGTATGTAATTATGTATGTCTCATGTATGCAATTACGTATGTATATAATTTCATATGTATATAAGTAATATACATATGTATATACACAATGTGCTGATTAGTTTTTATGTCAACTGGATACACAAACTAGAGATATATGAAAGGAGGGAACCTCAATTGAGGATATGCCTCTATCATACCATCTGGCTATAGAGCATTTTCTTAATTAGTGACTGATGTGGGAGGGCCCAGCCCATTGTGGGTAGTGCCATCCCAGGGCTGGTGGTCCTGGGTTCTATAAGAAAGCAGGCCGAGTAAGCCAGTAAGTAGCACTCCTCCACAGCCTCTGCATCAGCTCCTGCCTCCAGGTCCCTGCCCTGTGTGAGTTCCTGTCCTGACTTGCTTTGATGATGAACAGCGCTGTGGATATGTAAGCTGAATAAACCCTTTCCTCCCCAAATTGCTTTACAGTCATGGTGTTTTGTCACAGCACACACGGACACACGCACGTACCCACGCACGTACCCACGATTACACACACACACACACACACACACACACACACACACAGGAGGGGATATCCAGCATGCTTTCTCAACTGTCTCTTTACTCATCATTATCCCTACCTGGTCCACTTTGTTTGAAAGTGTGTTGTGGTGTCAGAGTGTGCAGGACCCCCTCCTACTGTCTGACGGGACTGTTTTGATTCTCTGAAAGCATTTTTGGTTAAAGCACAGGCATTAACTGACTATGAGCTTACATCTTCAAGTTTCCAACACTTACTTTCATGTGTGCCATACTACTTTTCAGTTTCTGCTGTCAGCTCACCCAATAAACCAGATTCTTCAAGTTCATTCAAGTGACACGTACTCAATGGTCTGAGTTCCTTGACAGTTTTCTTTTTGTCTCCACACGTCACCTAAAACACAATAACACAAGCTCATTAACAATGATTAACAGTATGTGCAATAATGGCACGTTCCTTCTAAATAGCAGGCACCTAACCACTTCATTTTCCTTAATTAGTAAAAGTAGATATAATTGAATTTTAAAAATGAAATCTTTAAATAGTTGCACAAAAGGAAGTGTACTTACTAAGTATTAGTAAGACTACAAAAGCAAGAGAATAAATAGCAGGCCTATCCTGACAGGAAGCAGGGTTCATTTATAAACAACTTGTACAACACTAGATTGAAATGCTTCAGCGAAGGAAACTTATACTTACACCATTAAGTACTGCATATAAAAAGAAACCAAGACAATAATACCCAACTTTTACAGATCGATTATATATATAAATGAAAGAGCCAATGTTTGTACAGAAACAATCTTTTGAAATATACTCCATATAGAAAGATAGCTTGATAAACTGAGATGTCTTAGCCTGCTTTACTAAAGGTATAAAAGGTTTCAGATATATATGCACATTTAAAGAAGCACTAAATGCCTTCTGTGTGCATATATGCGTGTATTCACATGTGCCTGTGGAGATCACAAGATAACCTCTGGTGTCTTTCCTCAGTCACTGTCCATCTTTTAGTCTCTCACTGTCTGGGAATTGCAAAGCAGGTAAGGGGGCTCGCCTGTGAATCCCAGAAATCTGCCTGTATCTGCTCCTCCACAATGGGATTACAAGCAGGAGCCACCTGACACCACCAGGAATCAAACCCAGGTCCTTATGCTTGCAAGTCAAGTGCTGGACTAACTAAGCTATCTCCCCAGCCACAAATATGCCATCTAATATCCTTCTGCTGAATATATTTTAATTTCTATGAGTGCAGAATTAGTAGTTACATTCACAAAGAACTGCCAACCAAAAATTTTATAATTACATACAGTTTATGATATGAGGAAATCAAATCACAAAGACAAAATGAAATATAGGAAAATGAAAGAATAATAAGCTACAGGGAGTACAAAGAACGTAGTTAGTCCTAAAATGACTGACTCCAACGGGAACCTAGCCTAAGCTGTGTCACATGAGGAAGTGGCATTTCATGACCCTTCTACCCATCTCCCAGCTCTTCCATTGCTTGCGCCCCCTCTTCCGTGATGGGTGAGCCTTAGAGGGGAGCGTATAAATGGTTTACTTAGGGCTCTGCACCTAAGCTTTGCGTTTGCTCCCTATCACTATACGTATCTTTCTCATTAAAACCAAGAGTAGTGTCCTGTCTAGTCTTTATGTCACCTTAAAACAAGCTAGTGTCATCTGAGAGAAGGGAAACTCAATTGAGAATATGTCTCCATAAGATCAGGCTGTAGGCAAGCACGTAGGGCGTTTTCCTAATTAGTGACTGACTGGGGAGGGCCCAACTCATTATAGATGGGGCCATCCTGGGCTGATGGTCCTTGGTTCTATAAAAAAGCAGTCTGAGCATGCCATGAGAAGCAAGCCAATAAGTAGCACTCCTCCATGGCCTCTATATCAGCTCCAGCCTCCAGGTTCCTGCCCTGTTTGAACTCCTACTTTGGCTTCCATAAATGAACTGTGATTTGGGATATGTTAGCCAAGTAAACTCCTTGAAGTTGTTTTTGTTCATGATGTTCCATCACAGCAACAGTTTCCCTGAGACAGTAGAATTTGTCTATAGGTATAAAGATATTTAGAGGTAGTCTGACACTATCAGCTTAACTAAAGAGTAAGTTCCCCGCTAAGGCCTATGACTTCTCCAGCCAAGTGTCTGACTGGGCTTACACTTTCATTCTTGAGTATCCTCTTGTGGAGCAGGCCTCTGAGAGTGGCTGGTCACCGCCACACCGGTAGGATCACTATTGCACAAGTGTCTCCATCCTGCCTAGCAGGTCGGTACTGAAGTCTATAAGGCTCACATCTGAGCACTTGCTACCTCTCCTCCTCCAGCAACCTGGACAACACGTACTAGCTCTCAGAAAGCTAGTCAGCAGGGAGCAAGGTTTCCGTTAGTTCACTTCCAGCTTGTCTTATCTGTATCTTGCAGTCACAGTATGTGGTCTCTGTAGCAACATGGTCTTAGCATGTTGAAATTTAACAGAAAACATTAATTACAGTTAGTTTTTTAAAAGCATACCTAAAATTTAAAGCTAGATTTACCTGATGCCCAAATCATCTAACAGTGTCCCTCAATGAAAATGCCAGCATTAGCAAACAAATGCCACACTGGGAAATACAGCTGGAAAATTTAGACAATATTCTTATCCCAAAACTGGCCTACTGCCTTGCAGTGCCAGATCAAAAGACTATGATGTTACTAAGAGTACTTTTTCCTAACCTGCAATAAGGATTTCCTACTTGCTCTGCACACCTAGAATGTGCTACGCAGAGATGGTCTAGGCTAGTGCATCACTTGCCTCCACTGTGCCAAAGCACTTTCCTGTGAGTCTACTGACTTCTTCTTTTTTTTTTTTTTTTGGGTTTTTCGAGACAGGGTTTCTCTGTATAGCCCTGGCTGTCCTGGAACTCACTCTGTAGACCAGGCTGGCCTCGAACTCAGAAATCCTCCTGTCTCTGCCTCCCGAGTGCTGGGATTAAAGGCATGTGCCACCACTGCCTGGCCTCTACTGACTGACTTCTTAAGCCTAGCTTCTCTCCTTGCCTATCCACAGTAATTGCAATTCTCTATGTATTTCCCTTCAAAATGCTTCTTTATTTAAACTTAATGGGTTTTCTTTCTGTTTGTAACTTTCAACACAGAGTGAATAATTTCAGACACTCCCATACAGTCTTTTACATTTCCATGTCTCAAAAATGCAAAGAGCAAAGCTGGTAACACTGTAAGAGGGCTGCTGCAGTTCAGAAAAGCACATAAGTTCCTCTCGTCATCCAGATGTATACAGAACACGCAAGGAAGGTTCTGAGAGCTCAGCATGTGGAAGCTTTACACTTGGACTAACTGGAAACTCCTGCAATGAGAGCAGTTTATATAAAATTTAAAGCTGCTGCTGCTTTTCCCAACACTACTATATGGGCTTTGTGATGAATTATTAAACTTCTCGTCCTGTCACAAATAAGCAACTCAGCAAAAGCACACCTGCTTCTGTGAGTAAAGAGGGTACGCAGCACTCCAGAGAACACTACTTTACAACGATGGTTATTTTCCTGTTCCAGCAAGCACCAGAAAGCAAATACGTAGTAGCATTTGTACGACCTACTTCAAACTGTGAGCCAAAACCTATGAAATTATGTATTTGTTGATCACAGGAAACCTTCAGAACACTGATGGCCCGACTGCATTGTCTTCTTGACACAACACTTCAAGCACTGGTCGTTCCCCGAGTGTGTTAATCCATGTGAGAGAACTCACTGAAATACGTGACACAAAACTTGCTAATAGTCTGTGCCTCTGCATTCTACAGACTAGTAGCAGGCTTAACAGGCTTTTAAAAAAATCCCAAGTTGTTTGATGGCGAAATGGTAATATTAGACAATATTCAAAATCTAAGGAGAATCTTAAGTTAGTTCTAAATGTCAAGTCAAAATGGAAGGCAATATGACAGAGACTCAGTCAGGGACATGCCTTTTCCCTTTCCAAGTAGGAAATGAGAGGAAGACAGGCCACAGTAACACACACATGTACACACATATGTGCATGCACAAACATTTGTGAGGACTTATCCCATGATATGCCAAGAAAGGAAATGATTTCATCTTATAATCACAATCTTAGGAAGTCATTATATACTTATGGCGCTTTTTGAAAGAGTTACCAGGTATAGCTACAGGGTGACAATTGTCTGTAATCTTAAGTCTCAAACTCTCTGAAAACACAAAAGCTTTTGTTACACATATGGTAAATCATTTAACACTAAAACCTGGAATGTATCATCTTGAGTCCGTGTGCTTCTTGAAATACTGTGTCTGATTAAAAAATGTTGACCTGGACCTCAAAGAGACAATGCTTAATATATATTCCATTCCTTTCTTAAAATATAAAAAATTCATAAATGTCAAAACAGGTTTACATTATATACGTAAACAGGTTTACACTATATAGGTAAGCATACATAATAAGACCTGCAGGCCTATGTTTGCTTCCAAGTCACTAAGGAATCAGACGCTGTGTCCCCATTTGAATTCAATCCCCATGTTCCCATACACAGGGGATGCTGTACAGAGAGTTCAGGATATTGCCTGTTTCTAAGAGAAACATCTGTTACAAATATTTGATCAGTTTTCTGGTCTCTGATTCTTTGTATAAAGAAAAGCTTGAAGTTTAGAATTTGGAGATACCTTAAGACAGAAACATGCAGATGACTAGAGAAATAATTTTAATGAACACTATACATTATCAACTAAGAGGAAGTTATTATCTGCCTTCATTTCTTATATCATGAAGCTAGTCCACTATAAAGGAGTACATGATACAATAACTTCACTTTAAAAAAACAATTGTTGGTCTCTGAATGTTTTCCTTTTTACCAAAACATATTATCTGTTAAAAACTGGAATCTGATCATTTTTGTTTCAAAATACTAACCATTCAGTTATAGATTTACAGTACTAGTTCCCAGTTTAGTTTTAAATAATTTTAAAAAATCTACACATTGAAGTTATTTACAGTCTATTTAAAAATAAATTATGACACTTGTGGACAAATTCCTTCGATCCTGTCCTCTGGTCCTGCTAGCTCTCTCCCTATACCTCGAAGATGGTTTTGATAGATCTAAACTTGATGTCCCTTATTCTTAATGTCACTACACTCCTCTTCCCCACTGTACTTGGCTTTCCAAGCCTACTTTCTCAGCACTGATCAGGGTTATAAAATGACCTGTTGTAAAATCCAGAAAGAACTCCCTGCTCTGACCAGACACTGCTACATACCTGGTCCTGCTGAGCCATCCCTCTGTCCTTCCAAGTTCTCAGTCCTCAGCTTATATATCACCCCTCAACTCTTCCTCCGCCTCCTGCTCTTGCCTCTTTTGCTCATGGATCCTTCATTCTGTTCATTACCGTAACACGGGAAGCTTTAGACACATGCGTGCCGCAAGAACAAATGACTATGGTTGACTCCCACCTTGCTATATTCTCTGAAGAGCACCTCCATCCCTACAGTGTCCAAGGTCATTCCAATCTAGCCCATGCTTCTCAATGGAGCTCCAGTCAGAGAGGAGACCTCCAAGTGGGCCCTGATGGCCTTCCAAAAGAAGGCCGTGCAGATTGGCCTCATTTCCTTCCATCTCAGGCCAGCTTTCCCTCCAGCTTGTCCCCTGCAAATGTTCCCAAGTGGCAAGTCATTTTCTCTTCACTCCCAGTCAGTCATCAAGTCCTGATTCTATTCTTTTTCTTAGTAGAAGAAACAAATTTGCTGCTTTACCCATTTTCCGCCTCTGTATACAAGGTGGGAGTTTCCATTTAGAGAAGGTCCCTAATAACCACTTCAGCTTCATTCCAGAGGCAGAGTGGGTTTGACAAGGTTTCTGACTTTTAGCACTCTCTGTAACAATTTCTGAAGTATCAGTTGCCTTTGCATACTAAACTTGGCATTCCATTTAAGGAGAGCAAAGGATCCTGTATTAGGGTTCTCGAGAGTCACAGAACTTATAGGTAGTCTCCATATAGTAAGGGAGTTTGGTAATGACTTACAGTCTGTAGTCAAACTCCCCAACAATGGTCAGCAGTAGCTGTGAATGAAAACCCGAGGATCTAGCAGTCGCTTAGTCCCACAAGGCTCAAAGGCAAAGAAGATTGAATCTTCCTCCTTCCAATGTCCTTATGTAAATCTCCAACAGCAGGTGTGGCCCAGATTAGAGGTGTACGCACCACCACACCTGAAACTTGTGTCTTCCAGTCGCAAGCTCCAGATCACAAGTGAGCCTTCTAATTCTGGATTATAATTCACTCCAGATATAATCAAGTTGACAATCAGAAATAACCACTACAATCCACCCCTTGTCAACTTGACACAAATAATACCTCATATTCCACATGAAACAATAACAAGATCATAAATACACTTAACATGATGTAACTATTCCTCATACAATCGCAAACACATTTATAAACTTACAATGGGGCAGTGTGCCTTGGGAACATTCCTTTAGCATCTCAACTGAAATACCAACTGATATTAAAGAAATTGGAAGACAAATATGTTCTTAACAAAATACAACACAAGCATTCATATTACTTATAGTCCTCGTTTCTGCAGCTGGTTACGTGGTCTTAGCTGGTATTTATAACTACCTTCCTCTACTACCCATTCTGTATTTCCTCCACCCTCTGCAAGCACCTCAGCAGGTCTTGGCTCTTTTCCTGGAGGAGTGACCCATACCTTCATTCCTGATGGGTCTGCATCCTTTGTCATCCTGCTTGAATTAGGCTGTTGTAGTTTC
>JAPYYD010005023.1:0-12538 GCA_028551405.1 Uromys caudimaculatus | reverse complement strand
AAAAAAAAAAAAAAAAAAAAAAAAACTGGAGAAGGGAAGGTCTGCAGCCTGGTCCAAGTCAGAGAGGGAATTTCTCACTTGGGAAGAGATTCTATACAGTTCTCACAGCTTGTCAGACCACTTGTATGGTAGCCAGGACAATGGTGGATCAGTGATGAGCAGAACCACGCTTTGACCAGGGCTGCTTAGCTATGGATATCTCTTGCCCTCTATTTAAACTTGAACCTCATGTCATGACACCAAAGTTGGACTTGAGGAATCACTTGGAACTCTATTTCTTCTTAATGTGGCTACAATGAGTAATTCTCCTTTCTTTCTTTTTATTACTTGTCTTAAAGATTGACCTATTGAGGATGAGCCCAGTTTGTTAAGGCTACCAGAGCCCACCCAGACTTTGATGCTAAAAACTGGTAACAGGAACATTCACTTAGCCAGCCAATCAGCTGAATTAACCCTGACCATCAGTGGAGTGACAGATATCACAGTTAGAGGAACATTACAGTTTCTAACTGCACTTCAAATGATTTAATAAATGAGGTAAGTTCTTCCTTTTCCAAGATCTATCTTTGTACCATGTATGCTTTGTGTGTCCAGGGTGGCATATCTGTCCCATGCAAATAATCCTGTCTTCTATTTGTCCATTAGCCCAAACTAGTCATCTGGTCAACTTCTTCTTAGTTAGCAGCATAGAGATGCCCAGTAAGTTTCGTTTACTTAGTCCTTGAACTGCTTTGGGGAGTTTGTTACTCCCTCCAAGATTCTGGAGAGGCAATCAGGGTCATTATTATCTTAACACCTGTGGTCTATTGATGCTTCCACGCATGTGTACAGTGTCAGTTAACATTTTGTTGATGGAGAAGTTGGGTACTTACCAAAGAAGAAACATAAGGGGGCAAAGGTTTACTTTGGTTCATGGTTTTGGAGATTTTAGACCATGATTGTTTGGCTCCTTGGCTTTGGGTCTGAGTCAGGAAAGAACATCATGGTGATGGAGGATATTATTCACCTCATGATGGTCAGGAAGCAGAGTGTGAGAAAGAAAGGTATTGGGGACAATAGGTACCTTTTAAGGTGCATGCCTAAGTGACCTATTTTTTTTTTCAAACACACCTACCTTTTAATAGTCTGTAGGTTCATCATGCATCAGTGGATTAACTCATGGTTGTGTGACTTTTCCTGGGGAGATTTAGACAAATGTCTGTTCACTCCAGATAGGGCACCAAGGGCAGATCAAAGAAATGAATCCATCTAAGTATAGATTAGTGAAACATGAATTTATTAGGGTTACTTGCAAAAGGATAGGTGAGGTGTTATTTATAGGAACATGAGTGGCTCAAAGTCAATTACCTCACCAAAAGACCACCTCATCATGGATGAGATCCCTGGAGCTCCCTGTATGACTTACAGACAGTTTCACTGAACAGAATCTCCCCTCCATACCAATTGTTACTGCTTACACAACCTTGAGGAGTGGGCTTTGTGAGTCCTGTAAGTTTCAGGAGCTTCCTGAACCTTGTGAGTTTTATTTTCTAGGTCTTATATATTTCATGTACTTCCAAAGTCTTGAGAACCTACCCATAGAATGGAATATTTTAGTTTGTAGGAAATAATTTCACAATATCTATTAATGAGCCAGCCTATTGTGTTCCAGTTACTCCTCTAAAGCTCAGCAGTTGGGGAGCATTCCTTTAATTTGCAAGCCCTGGGAGACAAATTTAAGATTTAAACTATAACAGTTATGTTTCTCTGATGCCCTGATCTGAAAATCACAGATGCATGGTTGACTGCATCCTTGTCAGAGGCCTTATGGCTCTGTGATGGTTAGTGTTAACAGTCATCTTACAGAATCTAGGATTATCTGGGAGATAGGCCTCTAGGCATGCCTGTGGGAGATTATCTTCATTATGTTAATTGAGGTGGGAAGACCCACCCATGGGAGATTGTGTCACAGGAGGGTCTGAACTGTGGGCCAGCTGCCTCGATGTCTGGGTTCTTTCTAAAGGTGAATGGGGAATTGAAGGACTGGGAACAAAAACAGGAAAGCCTCAGAGAAGGTGAAAACAGGCATTAACGGAAGCAGAAAGCACCTTGTTGGGAAAGGGGGCATCTCTAAAACTGGAAGGCCAACAAGTGGTCTCTGAGTCCATCTTTTGATAGGGTCTGCAGACCACTTTTGCCTTTGATTCCCTTTCTCACATTTTGTTTCCTCACTACAGACAGAAATTACCTCACACAAGTTGGTATTGTTTGACTGGAATAGTCATAAAAACATGTTATTGTGCAAAGAATGGCCTTCACTTGATAGATGGCTTTGGTTGAGGGAGGCTTTGTTTTAGAAACCCAGTTGTCTTAGTTAGGGTTTCATTGCTGTGAAAAGACACCATGACCATGGCAACTCTCATACAAAGGAAAATATTTAATTGGGGCTGGCTTACAGTTTCAGAGGTTTAGTCCATTATTGTCATGATGGGGAGCACGGCTTGCTGGAGGAGCTGAGAGTTCTGCATCTTGATCCATAGGCAGCAGAGGGAGACTGTGCCACACTGGCCAGACTTGAGCATATGAGACCTCAAAGTCTACTCCCACATTGACACATCTCCTCTAACAAGGCCACACCTACTCCAGCAAGGTCACACCTCCTAATAGTGCCACTCCCTATGATCCAAGCATTCAAACACACGAGTCTATGGGAGCCATTCCTATTCAAACCACCATACCACTCTATATGTTGTATGGGAAGATTATCTCTTTCCCATGGCAGTGGGTGGAAAGGATGATATTTCTTTTGTGTGAGAAAATTATTTCTCTTTCTCTGATCCTTTTTTTGACTGCCTTCTTCCTTACTAAGAGTTATCTCTTGACAGATGGCCCCTCCCCTGACTGGGACACTGGACTATATAGAAGCAGAAAGCAAAGCTGAGCACACATGTGCTTCATTGCTCTCTTCTTCTGATGATGGATGTGCTATGGCTGCCTACTTCAAGCTCCTGATGCTCTGACCTCTGCCACCAAGGCAGCATGCACAACCATGAACCATGAAATCAAGTTAGCCCTTTCTCCCTTCAGTTGCTTTTGTCAGGGTACCTTATCACAGCACCAGGAAAAGTAAGATAGGGTCTATGGGAGAGTTCATGAGGATGGTAGAGACATTGGTCCAGAGTCCCAAACTCAGTGAACTGGAGTCAATTGGTGCCAACTCTGGGGTCTGCTAAGTGAAAAACGGGTCACCTACTTTAGTTTAGGTTTCTGTTTAGTTTAGGTTTCCTCGAGTACAATCCATGCATTTCAGGATTGCCAGGAGGATGTACGATAATAAAGATGACCCACACATACTTGATACCTGGTGTGCTGGATAGCTTTAATATGAACTTGACACAACCTCAATTAAGAAAATGCCTACATAGGATCTGGCTGCAGGCAAGCTTGTAGTGCATTTTCTTAATTAGTGATTGATGGAGGTTCAGCCCATTGTGGGAGATTCTATCCCTGGGCTGCTGGTCACAGGTTCTATAAGAAAACAAGCTGAGCAAACCAGAGAGAACAAGCCAGTAAGCCACACCCCTCCATGGCCTCTGCTTCAGTTCCTGCCTCCAGATTCCTGCCCTGCTTTAGTTCCTGTTCTGACTTCCTTCAATGATGAACTACTATTTGCAAATGTAAGTCAAATAAACCCTTTCCTCCTCATCTTGCTTTTGGTCATGGTGTTTCATTGTAGCAATACTAACCCTTACTAAGACACCCGGTCAACAGTGCTGTTTCCTATTATCAAAGAGAATCTTAACCTTCCAATGTTTCTAGAAGTTACTTCCTGTTTTCCAAGAGAGCCAATAATTCTTAAGGTAGAGAATTTCAGGGCTTGTAGTAGTCTGGCCTTTTCCTCTGGGTATCACGTGACCGTTGCCATTTCCAGCAGAAATTTCTATGTGGACCCCAGAATACTTGGCTCTGCACTCAGGGCAACAAAATAAACAGTCCATGGTTGTTGGCTGTTCACACCATTAAAGCACCAGGGACCTGGATTCCCTTTGTAAACTTGGCAAACCCTTAAGGCAGGTAAGTGGCAAGGCTCATCTGGGGAGCTCCAGCAGCCAGTTCCCTCTCCCAGACCTCCCTGTCATAAAGGTGTTTCCAGACTCTGTGACTGTCACAAAGATCATCTCCAGCCTCTCAATAGGACCCTCCCCAGATTATTTTATATATATATATATATTATATAATAATAATAATAATAATAATAATTATTATTATTATTATTATTATTTTTGTTTTTTTGAGACAGGGTTTCTCTGTGTAGCCCTGGCTGTCCTGGAACTCACTCTGAGGACCAGGCTGGCCTCGAACTCAGAAATCTGCCTGCCTCTGCCTTCCAAGTGCTGGGATTAAAGGCGTGCGCCACCACTGCTAATTTTATGTGAAAAGTCTGAACAGGAAGCGCTACCAAAACCTGAGTTCCTTCAAACTCAGGACTTGAAATCCCACCAATCCTCAATCTGCAAATCTCTGCCCTAGAAAGCTCCACCCCCTAAGAAACCCAATAAAAATGCTGTGTCTGCTCAGTTCTCTGCAGAGGCGGCCATCCCTGGCTTTGTCCCTTCACAACCTTGACCCTTTCAATAAATCTCCTTTATGAGATTTGCGGCCTGATGTGACTCTCTTGTTGGACGAAGTCAAGAAGCAATGAAGAGAAGTAGGGAAGAAGGGAAGAAGTGGGGCAGGGCTGAGGCTCCTGAGTCCTCAGCTCAACTGGGGAGCCACTCTCCTGGGAGCCACAGTGCCTCTGCTGAGGAGGCTTCTTCTCAGAGCTGTGTGGTTCCTGGCTCCTGTGTCTCAGGATACCCTTCTTTCAGGGCACTGTCCTACCCTCAGAGCTGTGTGGTTTCTGGGCTTCTGCGTCCCAGGACACCATCCTTTCTGAGCAGGAAAGCAACCGTGGTAATGATAATGGAGCTGTTAATTTTCCCTAGTGGCAGTGGGAGTGGGGGAGTCACAGGATCCTTTCTGGAATTTCAGCCATTTCTTGTTCTTTAGGTCTTCGGAGCTGTTGGGATATTTAGGTGAGGGTTAGAGTGCAGGTGGGACTTCCATAAGCTTCTGTGAGGTCATCGCCTATGTTAGGATGACATTATTTTTGGAGACACTGGTGCCTTTGAGTCAATGATCCTGTGAGTGATCTCAGTGACTGAGATTACTCATTGGTTCATCTGGTTGAGCTTGGATGGACTCTCCTCTGGTCTGCACGCCCTATCTGGGATAGATAGAGAGTTCTTCACACGTCCCCAAGGGCAAGTCACACAGCAAGGCCATTTCCAAATGTCCCTGTGGTGGGATGGTTATTTTTCTTCCCTAAGTAGTAGCAGGTGTTTGGCTGTGTACATTAAAAGCCATTTCATGTTCCCTCTGACAAACGAGTTTTTTATTTAGTGGTGTAGGATCAATAACGCAGTACTTCATGCGAACTATTAAAATGGAAAATGTCTGCGGGGCTGACAGTCATAGTATTGATACTTACTAAACAATAAATTACACCAAACAAAATGGGGGTAACTGGCCTTATAAATGGTGTGTGTGTGTGTGTGTGTTGGGGTCATGTCTGGGTTTGTTATAAGCAGCAGTTGGAGTTTTCCGGGGCATTTGGAAAAGCAGCTGACAGAGTCTGGGCATCTTTCCATTTGGAGTGGGTATGTGGTTGCTTGGCTGTCTCTGTGCTTCTGGGTTAGCTGAGATCTATTTGGCCTTTATGCAGGAGGCCCTGATGGGGAAATTTCTCTCCTAGTTGTAGAATCTATCCCTTAACGAGGCTGACCATTTTCCTGCCCTATGTTTGGTGGCCATCAGTTCTGACTATTGCATAGCAATAATTTCTTAAAAAAGAATTTGTTTTCTTTGTAATTTTGTATTTAAAAATATGTTTGTAAGCCAGGTAGTGGTGGTAGCCTTTAATTCCAGCACTTGGGAAGCAGAGGCAGGCAGATCTTTGTGAGTTCAAGGCTAGCCTGGTCTAGTGAGAGGCAAGTTCAGGACAGCCAGCTCTATACAGAGCAGCTCTGATTTGAAAACAAGAACAAGAACAAGAACAAGAACAAGAACAACAACAGTTCATATGTGTGTATGTGCACACATGCATACAGGTGCCTGTAGAAGCTGGAAGGAGGTGTTGGGGGTCCTAGTGCTGGAGTTACAGGCAGTTGTGAGCCACCAGGCATGGGTTCACTGCAATGCTCACTTCAGGCCTGATTTTAGCTCTTTAAGAGGACGTTGGGAACCAGAAATTGACATGGCTGTGGCACTGCCCCCTCGGGATGGGATCTAGTTGGGAAAGCACCTGGGAGGTAGACTGTTGTGGTGTCGCCCCAGTGATGGTGATTAAGAATAGACACCCTTTTGTGTGTGTTGTGTATGCATGTGTGTACACACGCACATGTGTATGAATGTGTATGTTGGTGCCCATGCTCATGTGTATGTATGTGTATGTGTGTGTGTGTGTGTGTGTGTGTGTGTGTGTGTGCGCACATGCATGCATGCATAGGAAGCCAGGGGAGGACATTGGTTATCTTCTATCACTCTCTGCCTTATTTCCTTGAGACAGAGCCTCTAATTCAAGCTGGAGCACGCCATTTTCATCGATACGGTTAGCAGAAAACCCCAGCGATCTGCATGTCTTCAGCTCCACAGATCAGGGCTTGCAGGTGTGTATGACTTCACCCAGCCTACGACGTGGGTACTGGGCATCTTAACACAGGTTGTCATGCCTGCATGTCATGTGCTTGTATCCACTGAGCCATCTCTCCAGGTTCCAGTATGGAGACTTTTAGTGGGAGGCACTGGGCGTCACTTAGAGGCACCTGTGCAAGGTCGAGGCAGGAGAGTCCACCATGTAGTACAGCTCCCCTTCTCTGAGGAGGAGGGGAGGAGGTAATGGCAGGAGGGATTGTGTAAGGGCAGAATTGGGAGGAGAGGAGGGAGGGGGCTGCAATTGGGATGTAAAGTGAATAAAAAACCGTGTTCTTAAATTTTTAAATTTGTGTGTGTGTGTGTGTGTGTTGTATGTTCTTGAGTATAGTTGCCTATGAAGATACTTGAAGAGAGCATTGGGTTCTGTGGACTAGTTGGGTTCTGAAGTAGTTGTCTAGATAGTTATGTCTGGATATGTGTTCCAGGAACTGAACTTAACTCCTCTGCAACAGCACCATGTGCTCTTAATCCCCGAACCATTTCTCTTTGCTTCCAAAGTTACATTTTGCAATGCTTTGTCTTTTGAAGTAGTTGTTATCCATATCGGCCAATATTATCATAGAAGATACATCTTAGATTAAAGAGGGTGTCTGTTGATGCGGAGGAGACAGCTTCATCAATAAAGTCCTTACTGTGTGTGATGGTGAAGGTGGCTAACTTGACACAACCTAGAATCACCTGGGAAGAGAGTCACAATCGTGGATTGTCTAGATCAGATTGGCCAGTGGGCATGTCTATGGGAGATTAAGTTCATTGATACAGGAACACCCGACCCACTGTGGGTGGCACCATTCTCTAGGCAGAGTTTCTGAACTGTGTAAAAATGGAGAAATCAAGATGAGTAGAAGTAAGCAAGCACCCAAATATGCATTCATTCATTTCTCTTTGCTGTTGACTGGGTGTGTGATGTACCTAGCTCTTTCCAGTTCATGTCTTGACTCCCTTACAATAATTGACTTTATTCTGGACTTCTGAGCTGAAATAAACCTTTTATTCCCTGTGTTGTTTTTGGTAAGGGTATTTTATCATAGCAACAGAAATGAAAGTAGTATGCCATCTAAGCATGAGGAACTGAGTTTAATCAGCAGTACCCATGTTTTAAAAAAGCCATTGCATAGGTGCTTATAGCCTAGCACTGGGGAGGCAGAGATGGGTGGGTCCTTGGGACAAGATGGACAGGCAGCTTAATCTACTTGGCAACTCCAGACCAGTGAGAAATTCTACCTCAAAAACCAAAGTAGTTGTTTCCTCAAGAATGACAAAACATGTACACACACATGTATACACATGAACATGTATATGTAGACATTCACATATGAAACTTATAAAAATATTTATTATCTTATGTATATAAGTGCTTTTCTCAAATGTATATGCATCACCTGTGTGCCCAGTGTCCATGAAGGACAGAAGAGGCCATTGGATCCCCTGGAACTGGAGTTACGGACTGTTGTGAGATGCTAATGTAGACGCTAGGAATCAAACCGAAGTCCTCTGGAAAAATAAATTTTCTTAACTGCTGAGCCATTTCTCCAGGTTTGCAGCACACATGAAACTTGTTCTTGTAAGCCCCACATTTGCCAGTGGTTTGTTCAATAGCAATTCATATTCATGTCAGCAATGTTAACAAAGAAAATATGGCTTAAAGAATAATGTCTGCTAATGGATGGAAGAGAATGAGAAGGAGGTTACAAAGTGAAGCTGACCATTGCAGATACAGGTTTTTGTTTAAAAAATACTTATTTTTTAACTCATGTGTATGGGTGTGTGTGTGTGTGTGTGTGTGTGTGTGTGTGTGTGTGTGTGTGTGTGTGTATACATGTGTGAGGATACTTGAGGAGGCCAGAAGAAGGATTGTCTGCAGCTGGACTTACAGGTGGCGTGAGCTTTGTAGTAACTCCTCACCCACGCTCATTGTAAGGAACCTCAATAAAATCATTGGTTAGACTAGGACGGGATCGTCCTTCGTTCTGTCTGTGTGTCCTTCCGTATCTGGGATGCACAGGTATTTCCTAACATCTCTCCTGGGAAAGTCTCACACCAGCATCCTGGACAGGAAATGCGCCCTCTGAATTTGTTCCAGCCCCCAGGTGCCTAGCTCAGTGTTAGCTGAGATGCTCACCTCTGAAGTCTTAACTGACTTTTGATACAGGCTTTTAGGGGAAAATGCTCATTTTATAAAACTGTGCAATAGACCGGTGTGGTAGCTGCTCACCTAGCCTACCTTTAGTGGAATACAGTTTGAAGAATCTCATTTGCATTTCTAAAATTGTGCCTGTATATGTGCATGGGCACACATGTGCCATGGCTTGCATGTGGAAGTCAGAGGACAACTTGCAGAAGTTGGTTTCTCCTGCTACCTTGTGAGACCTGAGGATCGAACTCAGGATGTCGTACTTGGCCTTTACTTGCGGAGCCATGTGACTAGCACTAGAAGCATTAAAACTCTCTGTCTCTCTCCCCCTCTCTCTGTGTATATGTGTGTGTGTGTGTGTGTGTGTGTATGTGTGTGTGTGTGTGTGTGTGTGTGTGTGTGTGTGTGTATATGCATGTGCCATATGTGTATTGGAGATCAGAAGACAATCTCAGGCATTTGCCTTCCACGTTGTCTGAAACTCCATAGACCAAGTTAGTTGGTCTGCAAGCATCTGACGATTTTGTCTCTGCCTCTCATCTCAAAACAGGAGTGCTGGCATTATTGACATGCACACTGCTGTATCTGGTTTTATGAGAGCTATGGGCATGGAGCTCAGCTCCTTATGCTTGTTCTACAAGTTCTTTACCCATTTAGACATCACTCCAGGCCACAAATGGAAGAAAGTGAGTGAAGCCCAACGTCATAGGCAGAAGGGGGTCACAGCTGTTATCCCATCACTTGAGAGGCAGAGGCAGAGTCAGGAGGATTGCTACAAGTCTGAGACCAGCCAGCACTAGTGATACCCTGACTCAATAAAGAAAACAATGACAGCAAAACAAAATCCAAACTAGAAAACGGGTGATTTAATACCCATAGGGATAATTGCATTGAGGTGCTACCGTCCCCATATCACCATCCCATTCATTGCCACCATCGTCTGTGGATTGCTCTTCTACCTCCTGCCCCTCCCAACCTCCACTCCACTGGCAAAACCCAGAGTCTCTCCTGCAGAATTGGGCTTAGTGTCTCCTATTCATTCCCTAAGTGTTGGAAAGGATAATTGGGAGGTAATTGCATTACCACACAGTTTGTAGCTAACCTTCTATTTTGGCTTTTAATGTGCGTATCTTTGCTCCAGGAGTACATTAGGGATAATTATAGGCAGTTCCCTGCCAGATCCAGGAAAGGCCTTTGCAACGAGTACAACAGCCTACCAGGAAGGATGTCTTAACAGAACTGAGCTTGAACTAGATCCCAAAGGGTAAATGAATGAAAGTCAACTTGACATGAACTTTGGCCAAGTAGGGCTGGAGATAGGAATGAGATAAAAAGCCTTTCTTTCCCCCCCTCTGTCTTTGTGTGTGTGTGTGTGTGTGTGTGTGTGTGTGTGTGTGTGTGTGTGTTTATGTATGCGTATGGTGCTCAAAGAAGCCAGAATATGATGTTGTATCCCATGAATCTGGAGTTTTAGGTGACAGTTAGCTACCCAAAGTAGATACTAGGAAATACTGGGAATGAATATTGACTTTTGTTCCCATCAAATGCTTTTAACTACAGAGCCATCTTTCCAGTCCTCCATCTCCTCCTCAAATATATTTGAGGCAGAGTCTGTAGTAGTCTAGGTTAGCTTCCAATTACTAGGTAGCCAAGATGAGCTCCCGATTCTTTTGCTTCTATTTCCTGAGTTCTGGATATGCACTACCAGTGGAGCATTTGCTAGAATCCCCCAGTAAGGTGCTAGCGATATGGCTCAGCTGTGGAGCACCCGCTTAGAATCCCTCAGCGGGGGTTCTGAGGATGTGACTGAGTGTAGGAACACTTTTAAGAACAGCCCAGTGAAGGGCTTTGGGTACGCATGGCTCAGTGGTAGACCATTACCTAAACTGTTTAAGGCCCTGGGCTCTAACCTCAACCACACCACACACACACACACACACACACACACACACACACACACACACACACTCCCCTCAGTTATCAATACTGCTGAAACAGAGAATATTTTCTAAACACTCTCTTACTGCCCTTTCTAATATGTCCAGTATTAATTTTCTTGATAGCCAGTAGCAAATGAAGAATGGACTTCTCCATAGGTCATCAGTGATTCACCTCCATTATTTTCCATCTCCCATTGTACTTCAAGCTGAGAGGACATTTAGTTCTTCTCTTCTCTGACCAACAACTTGGTCAGCAAGATGGAGGATCTATTGTCAACTAGGGTTCACCCCCACCCAAGATAGATCTCACTGTGTAGCCCAGGCTGGCTTCCATATCTTTTAAGTAAACTTTTTATTAACTCATTGAGAGTTTTATACAATGTATTTTGATCATATTTATATCTTCCTTTAACTCCTCCCAGATCTACTTCCACTTTCTTATCTACATAACCCCATGGCCTCTTGTTTTGTTTTAAAAACCCACTGAATCCAATTTATCCTGCCCAAATACTGTTAGACATAGGGACAGCTCTGGAGTCCTGATTGATACAGCAGGGGTCTCATGCTTAAAGAATACTCTCTCTCTTAGGAGCTATCAATTGTCAATAGCACCTCCATGAGGGAGGGAACTTCATACCCACCTACGCTCTCCACATTGAGTTTTTGTCTGCCTTGAACTTACACTGGTCTTATGCATACTGGCTCAACCACTGTGAGTTCATTGGTACATCTGCCCTGTGGCGTCTGGAAAACCCTGTTTCAGTGTAGTCATTCACCACTGCCGGGTCTTACAGTCTTTCTGCCCTTTCTTCCACAACCACAGGCACCTTGATCTTGGGAGGAGGATATGATATACATGTACCATTTAGTGATTACTTTGGCAGCATACACATTAAAATTAGAACAATACAGAGATTAACATGGCCCCTGCGTAAGGATGACACTCAGGTTCATGAATCATTCCATACTTTTCCCCTAACCTTGAAGTAATCTCCAACTGATATTGATAACTTGCAAATGATAAATAAATTTTCTCCAAAGGGAGTCTCACTGGAAAAACAAACAACTCTTAAGGGTAGGCCCTATGTCCAGCAATAGATGGCTAACACAGGGCAAACTCAATGACTGTCCCGCGCGCTATTTGGTCTCACCAGCAAGAACCCACGTGGACACACGGATCCTTCTGCAGCAAAGCGTTTATTGCATCATGAAGAGGAAGACCCCCGGGCCCCAAAATGGCACTGCTTATATAGCCCTGAGGCAGCGTGTCCTCCACTGATTGGCGCGCCCCGGGTGTGGGCGGTGATTAGTCATGTACACCCATAATGCACAAGCGCTTCGGGTGAGTCACCCCGCGCAATCCATAAGTTTCCTAGAGCGACAGCGGAAGTCAGCGCCATCTTGTAATGGCGAATACTCTAACCGCCCTCTACATCTCCCCCCATTCTTTCAAGTAAGAAGGAGAGGGGGGTCAGCTGGGTTAAATAGGCCACACCTCCCTACAGTAGTATCAAAACACAGAACCAGGCTCGATCAAGCGAATTTGGTCATGAGCGAATAGGCGATCAAAGGCCAATATTCTGAGAGCATTCCATCCTTACCCTTCCAGGTGCAATGGTACAAGACCCCTGGGTGCAAGGGCTAAGGAGGCTATGCTATGAGTAACACCCATCCCCGTGCAATGGAGCATATCTCCTAGGGGTGCAAGGGCTGTTAACCCACAAATGAAAAC
>JAPYYD010005022.1:0-12538 GCA_028551405.1 Uromys caudimaculatus | reverse complement strand
CACAGGACGTGCAAGATAGGACCAACCATAAAAGATTCCATTAGCAAATGTCACCCATTGTCTATGCCCAGTTACTGATTTACCCCTTCCCCTACCCTCCTGACTCCAATTCTCTTTCTTTTTACTCTTTATAAGCAGTAGCTTTCTAAGAAATAAACAGACCTTGACAAGAATCTGCTTGGTCTCGCTTCTTTCTCCCTCTCGCCCATTTCTATTAGGCTGGGAATCTCCTTGAAACTGCGAATAACTAGGTCCTGCGGGTCGGGACACTTTAGAATACATGTATTTCAGGGAAAGTCCAGTCTTAGCGGAGTCATTGCCAAGAGGTAAAGAATGGTATTGCCTCATGGGGCTGAGGAGATGCCTCAGCAGTTCAGTCATGTCTGTTCTTGCAGAGCTTCCAGGGTCAATTCCCCCACCCACAAGTTCAGCAGCTCATCAGAGACTATCTGTGAGTCCAGGTCCAAGGGATCAGGCTCTGTCTTCTGGTCTCCTTGGACACTGAACACACATGTTACCCAGAGGAACGTGCAGGAAGGATGACCCTACAGATGTCAAGATTCCACTAAAAATTTGAACACACACCAGAATTGTTGCTCTTTGCTACTCACACGTAACCATTTCAGGGAGATAACTTAGGTATGGGGTAGCACCTGCTGCCCCTTTCTACATGGGCTCTGGCAAGTTGCAGTGTGTCACCTTTTCCTTTTAATCAAGACATTTCACTTCATTTCCCTGGGGCTTCAGTATGGGTGCATGGATGGGTCAAATTTTGGTTACCTGGCAGTCTTTGAGTTTTTCCTGTTATACATTCATTTCCAGTTAAGGTAGCTCACAGTAACATGTAAGTCCGCTTTCAAGGATCAGACATGCTCTACTGTCCTCCAAGGGCAACTCTACTCCTGTGCTCAAACAAAAACACAAGATCCACATGATTAGTACTAAAACTAAAGCTTTTACAAAGAACGCCGTGCCATTATGTGTGCAGTGATCTCTCCCTCCATGGTGCCTGTGACTCTGTCATAGCCCAGTCTGAGACCTGCAGCATGGCCCCTCTGCCTCAGGTTCTCCAAGACATGCAGCCCATGATGATTCCTGGATGAACTTCTCTGCTGGAATCCGGGCATCTTTCATACTCAGTAGATGGCACCATGCTCTCACTTATATGACACTTGGAATGACCCTTGAGTCCTCTTGCTGAAAGGGGGATCTTTCCCATGTCACTTTGATGGGCACTGTCCTCATATCATCTCGGGATATGACAGGCAGGTTAAGAGGGTGAAAGAAATAGAGAAATGATACCTTCACATGTTGATTCCCTCCAGATTTTCATCTCTTCAAGATCTTTTCTTGTATTTCTCTTGTAAAAAAATAATTCCTTTTTTGTTTTGAATCTAAGAGTGTTTCCTGTTTGTATACACCTGCAGCACATGCATTCAGGTTCATAGGCCATGCATAGGCTAGAAGTGGGCAGCAGATGCCCTAGAACTGGAGAATCAAGTGATTGCTCCATGTGGTTGCTGAAAAGGAAACAGAGGTCCCCTGCTAGAACAGCAAGATGTCTTAAAAGCCGAGTCATTTTTCTAGCACCTCTCTTATTCTCTGTTTCTTGTACATGGTATGTTTTCAAAGGCCCACCCAGCCTTTTGTTTGTCTCTTCTTTCACTGTGGGGCAGTGATTTGTGACAGGCAATCTGGCACCCGGTTGAGCACAGTCGTAAAATCTGGGCTACCCCGTGGAACAATCCACAAGGGAACAGAAAGCTTTATGCCAATGCTCCCGGGAGGCTTTTGGCTCCAGTTGCGTTCACGTACCACCCCTCCTCAGGTAGAGGCGTGGCCACACAGCCCCAAGCCATCCCCATGTTAATGAGACATCTAGAGGGTTAGCCACGCCCTTTCCCAGTTACTATATCTGCCTTGCCTCTGCCAGAAAGGCGGGGGTACAATTCCATCCATGCCACTCCACAAGATGAAAATAAACGTCTTAGAATTATGGACTGTCTCTTCATCTGGACCCGCTGTGGGAAGGGAAGGATCTGGCACCGAGTCTAATCTCTCGCTGAGGGCTTCCCTGAGCTCCCAGATGGTACCCATTCACCCAAGCCTAAGCAGCTAGCCAGGCACCGAAGCCACTGAAACCTGGTCTCCGTGGGAATCCCAGCTGTGCTCTGGCTAGTCAGTCTGCGGCACCCTGTGGTGACTGTGGTGTCCCAGGCTAGAGAACCCACGGAAATGGCTGCCACGCATTCCCCGAGAATGGCCCCTTCCCCCACCCACGGGCAGGGCCTGCAAGGCTTCCCACACCCCCTAACTGCCCTTCGGACTGTGTGGGAAGATGCTCAGCCACTTCCCGCGTGTCTCCTGTCCCACCCAGAGTCGCAGTGCCTGGGACAGACACATGGGGCTTCATCCCACAGTGCCAGGCATGATCCCACATTTCACCCTCTTCTGACATTGCTAGATCTATCCAGACAACCTTGAACTTTTACAGTGTTTAGGTTCTGTTTGGCTGTGAGACCACAAATAGGATCCAACTACTGTGTACCTAGTGGTATCATAGCTCTGTACTTCAGTACATCTGGCACATTTTCAGCCTCAGAATGGGATGAGCTTCCCACTGCCTCTCAATACTCCACGAATTCAAATGATGCCTGGCCAGAAGAGGAGGATCTCAATTTCCCTCTTTTGCCACATTATGAAGAAATTCTCACCTTTGGCAGGCTGACCAGTTGACAGACAGTATTTCCTTATCAATAAATTCTCTTGAAGGCACAACATGGAGGTGATGCTGGCCCTCCAAGGTTCTCACTGCACAATATGGATCCACAGTTGCTCTTTTATCTTTCCAAGGACAGACTTATTCTTACCACCTGTGTAAAGGTCCACTGTGTAGAGCACATTCCACAGAACAAAAGAGCACTCCACAGACCTGTGCAGTATGAGATCCTGTTCCAAAAGAGCCCCTCTCCCCATTTGAGATGGATACAGATACTACCTCACATAGTAAACTCATACTGTATGAAAGGAGAGGTTAGCAATCCCTCTGACACAGATGGAAGGGGATTATAGGCCAATAAGGTCATGTGGTTAAGACCCAGTCTCTCACTTTGATATAGAAAATGACTATTCTCCTATTATGTTAAGGCTATTAACCCAGATCCTGGAATATAAACACTCTCTTTTCCCTCCTGTTTGTGATTCTTAGATTTTAAGTGTGTGTGTGTGTGTGTGTGTGTGTGTGTGTGTGTGTGTGTGTGTGTGTGTCTTTGTGTCTGTGTGTCTGTGTTGTTGTTGTTGTTGTTGTTGTTGTTGTTGTTGTTACATATAGGGGAACTAAGGGCAGCCAGAAGAGGGGAAAATAATGGGCAGCAGTGGCAATATACTACATGTGACACAAAAGAGAAAGGCAATGTCCTGGGAGGAGGAAAAAGACAGGGTAGGGTGGAGTATAGTGACAGGAATCACAAGAAACATCAGCAAACACAAGATATGTATTCAAATGACTAATGTAACCAGCTATATTGTGTGTTACCATGAAAAACATGAAATTTAAATATATATATGAAGAATTACAAAGCCTTCCTGAGTCCCAACATGGAGGAATTTCATACCACAATGTTTACCTTTGTGGGCCTCCTTCAGACCGAAGTCTCTGCATCTTATTCCACAGGAATGGCAGTCCCTCAAGACACCTGAACTCCATCCAGCATACAGTTGTTCTTTGAGAGCTATGGAGCATCAGCCCCAAGCTTGGAGCCTCCCAACTGCCAAGAGTGTGAAGAGAAACACAGTCGCTCACAGGCTGAGCAGCTGTTGGCTACAGCAGAGTATTCACCTATGAGAGGAAATCAGGAGAAATCTCAGGGCTGGGCTAGCTCCCAGAAGGATGGGAGGACAGATCCAGGCTGCCAGAGACCCCTGGAATGTAACTAGCTCTGAGGAGCTAGCAGGGAAAGGAGGTGAGATAGTGCTTCTTGATTGACAACTGCTTGTTCCCTAAGAGGAACACAGCAACCCTCAAGTGTGCAAAAGGCAGACATTGGACATCATGAGAATGGGGGGCCTATGTCACTTACACACCCCTGTGGAGTAAGGGACCAGAGACCTTGGTCTGAAGTAGACCCACAACATATATACATTGGGGCAAGAATGACCTACATATTGGGAGCCAGGAGGGCTTTGTAAGGCCTTGAGAATTGGCCTGAAAACAATTCCTAACTAATGGTTTTGGCCCCACCAGCCTATTTCCAGCCACAGGCGGCCCAAGTCCAGTTGGATCTCCGGGCTTTTGAGGAGTGAAGACATTAATGATATTTGAGGCAAAATGTAGGATTGTGAGCATGAAGTAATAAAAGTTCATCAGTGTTAGTTGCATTTTAAGGAACCCCAGAAAGGGCTTCTGTAGTGACTGTGGGGTTAAGATAAATCCACAAAGATGAGGGACAGTTTACAAGAGTACAATGGCCTGCTTTCAGTGTGTGCTGGCCCTGAGCAGAAACTCTAGGTATCCCCAAATTCAGGTTTGTACAGGGATGGGGAGGGTGTGTTGTGGTCCCCAGGACATAATAATTTCCTTCCATGGACTCCTGATTATACATTGCCCATGTCCTGAGCCTATTCGTTCACTTTTACTCTAAGAGACATGCACAGCACAGGACCTTTTTCAGCCTAGGATGATAAGATAAGCAAAAGTCCAGCCGAGCCACATTTCCTAGGAGACAAGGAAGAAGAGCCAAAGACACTTTGTGCCTCCGCACAAACCCATTACTCCATGAACGCCCCAGCCAAGTGCTCATCGACAACACTACTCCTTACTTTGCATGTTTCCATCTGCCATATTGTCTCCACCACAGCCCCAGAACCTGCAACCCATACGACAAAATTTCTCTTCTACCACCCAGCCTTAGAATCAAAAACAGTAATAGTGGGGCTCCAAGAGAACCAAGGTCCTCATGACTTGAGCAAAAAATGGTCTATGCAGCCAGCACAGATCCTCTATCTTCTATTAAGAGCCATGAGGTAGTACTGCATTTTTGATTTTGAACACCATACCCTTGTATTCAGAGATGCCCTGGACCATGATTGTTCTCCTGGGGTCAATATTACAAACTCTTCTGCACACCTGAGATAACAAGACTTACCAGCTTCAACTGAACCCCTTCAGCGCTGAAGAATCAAAGGGGTCTCTCTAGATGTTTTTCTGCAGGGGCTCAGGGACAGGTCTAAGAAATCCACTCACATGTAAAATAGGACTGCAGAAGCCAGATGATTAGCCAACAGGATTCTAGGAGAGTCAACAAAATTCTGACCTCTCATTGTTCATTTGTAGTAAGTTCTGTAATAGGCTCCCTTGTGGTCACGCCAGGTTTACAGACAGCTGTGGTGAACTACTGAGTGATGTCAGTGTCCTCCCTTTTGCATAGTCCTAATGGCCTCCCTAGTCTTGATGCCATGGAGTTGAACCCACAAAACAGTCTCCTTTGCTGATGCTTCTGCATTTAACTTCTACATCACCTTCAAGCACACCATACCCCTGAGCCTTGATGCCCCACCCCATCATTCCTGTCTGCCAAGGCCATGCACGCCTTTCAAGAATACCAATTATGAACCACTGTGGCCTCCACTCTTCCAGGCCCTCACTACCAGCATGTTTGCATCATGCTCTCAGGGCTTGCCAGAGCAGGAAGTCCTGTTTCTCAGCAGAATCTTCCAGTCCCTGAGCAAACTTTATCCCCAGAGGCTTTCTTCCAGCCTGTGGCACAGGAAGAGCTCCCCTTCTCCAAATGGAGGAGCATGCTGTTCCAGCTTCTCCCTTGGCTGGCTCCCCTTTCCTGTCTTTCAGATCCTTCCTTACCTGCTTGGATCTTGTTGAGCTGGGACTTTACTCTGGTTAGGTCTTGGCAATACCAGTCATGACCTTGTCCTCCTTTTCTGGCCACTCTCCTGGTTGTAGCATTGCAAGTTCTGCAGCCAATGTGCAGTGTTGACTACCCACTATGAAACTGGGAAGGGCAAACCCTGGGAGCAAATGCAAATGGCCCACCTCTCCACAGGACAGCTATTCCAGCAAATCTCTAATGTGGGAGGTGTACAACCAGGCATTCAGCTTGTGCCTGTTGCTGACTACATGTGACTTTTATCCTATTTGCTTCCCATATAGTGTCAATGTAATGATGTACCAGGCCTTAATTGATCATGAGTTTCCTAGAGCATTCCAGAAGCATCTATATCATCTCAGGTCATCCAAGAAGCCCAGAGGTTAGCTAGCTAACTAAACAGGGTTCCATTGCCAGAACAAGACGTTGGCCCACCCAGTTATTACAGAGAAAAAAAAATGATCTTTCCTTTTTCAGAAGTGAGGTTATTACTGACACAGTTGCTTCATATTTATGGTATATGTGGAACCCAAGAGGACAGCAGAAGCTCTACTCTATCTAGGAGTCAACCGAATGATATTTCCATTCGTGTGTAATTGGAAGAATAGGCCTATGCCACACCCTCACCTAGGTCTCAGGCATGGAAACAATTTTGGGTTAGAGAAAGATTAGGGTCCCAAGCCAGAAACCAGAGAGATAGATAGTCTGGAATAACCATGTTACATTGTATTCTGTTGGTAGTCAAAGAAACAAACCTAGGCTTACTTGAGGTATAAAACCTCCTGGATCTTCCTTAGCTCTCTCCTAGGTTTTGGCAATTTGAGAGCCAAGGTTTAAGGTTTTTATGCTTATAGAATGTCTAAGAGCCCACTTGCTGGGATAAGCCCCTTCCATATAAAAGAATTTCCTGGACTGGACGGCTAGCCTATGAGAGGCAAGGTGAGAGAACAAGCTTGACCAATGAGACAAGTTTTAGATGGTGGACTCTGAATCAATGCAGCCTGCCACCTAGTATGGTCCAAGTTAAACAATAATGACATTCAGAACACAGTTGGGTCACTACACATGCTTGTATTCTGGGGTGCTTTGAGGAGGCTAAACTGTCTCAGTGTGCCTTTGCTTCATACTATGATGTGAGAAGGAACAGGGGAGTTATCCTGGCTGTAAGGGTTCAGATATATAGGGATAAGGAACCAGGACCCTCAAGGAGGAGCAATTATATCTCTGACAACATACACGCAAAAGCTTGCAGCTCTGAAGCACAGAGTGTTAGTGGGGATCTACTATACACCAAAGAAGTCATCTCTGACATGTAGATTACTTGGTAAAGTGGTGTCCAGAGGAGGTTTGGAGCTGAGAGACGGAATTGGGAGTCAGGAAGGGCTTTGTGGGAAATGAGGAAGAAGAAATCGTAAGAATCTGGGAAAATGCAGGGCATTGCACCCTTTGCCAGTTTTCTAAAGTCCTGGCCAAGGAAAACCCAGAGGTGGTACATGTTGACTTGTGTCTTCTCTTTCAGGAAGGTGAGCCTGTCAAGTCTGGGCTACCACCAGAGCCCACAGGGTGCCAGGCATCTGTGCCAGAGTACGTACCATTTTGAAGAGGAATTCAGGTAAGTAGTCATGGTCGAAAATGAACATGTGAGCCGGGCAGTGGTGGCGCACGCCTTTAATCCCAGCACTTGGGAAGCAGAGGCAGGCGGATTTCTGAGTTCAAGGCCAGCCTGGTCTACAGAGTGAGTTCCAGGACAGCCAGGGCTACATGGAGAAACCCTGTCTCGGAAAAAACAAAAACAAAAACAAAAACAAAACAAAACAAAAAAAAAGAAAATGAACATGTGAAGAGGGATCGATGGGATAAAATAGCAGTTCACTTCTCCTGGGAGGGTTCTGGACCTCAGGGAGATGAGGAAAGAGATCTCAGCTGGAGATTCCAATGACATAGTGGTTCCCAACAGGACAAGGCCCAGTGAGAACTCCAGGGATTGAAAAAAGAAAAATCTTCAGCCCAGTGCTGGAACAGGCTGGGAATTCACAAAAGTCTTCCCAGAAGGCTGTCACTCAAACAGCCCGGGGTAGGACTGTTAGGGTTAGCTCCCTGCCTTACTCCCAGGCTGTAGTTGAGCATGGCTGTTAAGAGTATCTTGACCCAAGTCACCTGAGGAAAGATCAGGTGTGTTAAGACTCAAGGTGAAAACTGCAGGAGTTTCATTTGCCAAAGTCAGGATTAAAGACAACTCTCCACCGTCCTGCTGTCTTTGGGAATACTTAAACACTTTGGGTGCATTCCTTTCCGTTCCCCTGGCTTCTGTATCTAAGAATTGGAATTTGTCTTAATGAAGGTGAGCAACACAGCCGTGACAAGAAACATCCTAGACCTTGACATGTCTAAGGGTGAGAACCAGTCTAGTCTCGAATCCTTGGACTAATGGGCCATGCTGAAGTGGCCTGCCTCTTGCCACTGCTCCAGAACAGGTGGAAAGGACTGGGAAGTGCCCTCACTGCCTTGTGTTCCATCTCAGAGATAGAGAGACTTCTTCTGAGACTTTGCCACAGGAATAAAATTTCACTCAAAGAGCCACGTCTCTTTTCCATGGGGGCCCATGCAGCACCAGAGCCCTTTCTCCCTGGAGCAAGACTCAAGCATAATCCTAGAACAGGCATTTTTGACAGCTACTGGAGGTACAGCTCTCAGAGTCCACTCACCCTTTCTCCAGCATGCTTGGGAGTGTTTCTCTCTGTGAATTGCAGTGACCTGTCCCATTTCACAAGAAAACTTAGCACAGATCCTAATGGGAACAGCCAGAGTTTAACCCCCTGGGTAGCACTTGCTTTCAAAGGGAGACACAGGACCTAGGGGATGCCCAGGTCCCCACACCTGAGGCAGGATGGTGGGATGTGTCTCCTGGTGGAACACCCTTTTCTTCCTAAGTTCTCTGAGAGACTCCTCTCCACCCACTACCACAGGCTCCATTGTAAGAACTCCATCTGTAGGTCCTATGGATATCAAGCAAGAGAGGTGCCTGACCAAGATTCACCCCTGCAGGACAACCTGACTTGAAAGATAGTGGGTCAGTTTCTGCTCAACACATACAGGAGGAAGCATCAGGCGACTAGCGCAGAAATGCTGGATAGGGTCATAAGAGATTGGGAGGATTACAACCCTGCGATCATATGTATGGCCTCTGAGTCCATGAGGCAGGCCTTTGGCTTCCACATGATACAAGTGGACCCAGTTGTCCACTCTTACTGTCTTGTCTCTACCATAGGGATCTCCTATGATGGGATGCTGCATGGGGTTCCTGGCATACCCAAGACAGGCCTGCTCATATTGGTCCTTTCGTCATGTTCACAGAGGGCACCTGCGTCACTGAGGAGATAGTCTGGTCTGTGATAAGTACCATGGGGCTGTATTTCCAGAGGGACCTTTCCATGTGCAGAACTCAGGAGTCTCACTACTGGGCTTTTTGTGCAGGAAGGTTACCTGGAATACTGGCAGGCACCTAACAGTAATCCCCCTAGCCATGAATTTCTGTGGGGCCCAAGGGCCCATGCTGAAATAAAAATCTTGGAATTTTTGGCCAACATAACTGGGAGTAGTCCTAGAGGTTACCCCTTCAGGTATGGAGATGCTTTGAGAGATCAGACAAAGAGGGTCTAGACCAGGATCACCCAGCAGATGGTACTTCTGCTCTAACTGGCACCCATTCTAGTTCACTGGCAGTTCCCATCCAACATCAGATCAGACAGAGTCATTGGTCTCACTACTTATTGTGCCCTCATTTGAGAGCTGGTGGGAGGAGACTGGGAACCATTCCATTCCTCCTGTCCTGACTGGGTGACCTGAGGTTTCTTGGTTTTCCAAAAGGTTGCTGCTTTTATTACAAAGTCCATTAGCTGGAGATGGCTTACATTTATTAATGGAATTACTAAAACATGCCATTCCTTTTCTAGGTTTGTAGAACATTATCAGTTAGAAAAATAAGAAAAGAGTCAAAGATGTAATATGTTACAGGATACCAGGTCATTCAAGCAGGTTTTTCCTGGGTAGTGGGAAGGAACTTGTCATTTAAATGAAGAATACATTAATATTGTTAGGTTTTTCTGCCTTACGATCTTTACCATCTCCCATTCTCATTAACTAAATAAGTGCAAATGTAAGTATAGAATTAGAATCTTTGTCCCTCCTCGAAAGCTTCAAAGAGCACCTGCTCTGTAGCAAGTACAATAAGCACAAGGTTTGGATTTGTTTTGCTTCGTTTTTGAGGTCAGTTTTTAATTAATTAATTGACTTATTCGTTTTACATCCTAATAGCATCTCCTCCTCTCACAGTACCCCCTTACACAGTACCTCCTCCATCTTCACCCCCAATAGGACCCACCCTCTGGTATCTCAAGTCACCACAATACAAGGTGCATTCTCTCCAGCTGAGGACACACTAGGTGGCCCAGTTAGGAGAATGCAGATCCACGGGCAGGCAATAGATTAATGGGCAGCACAGCTCTTGCTCCAGTTGTTGGGACACTCACATAAAGACCAAGCTGCACGTCTGTTATATATGTGCAAGGGGCCTAGGTCTACCCCTTGCTGGCTCTTTGGTTGGTGGTTCAAAGAACTCATTTTGTAGTGACTGCTCCCAATGACCAACCACCTGTGTCTCATGTTAAATAATTGGATAGGAAGAAAATCTTTGAGGGTATAGGACAGCAATTTGAGGTTGGTAATTGCAATGTAGGAAGGTTATAGACCATTAAAAAAACTTGGATGGTGATAGGAAAATTATTTAAATTACAAAAATGTTTCAAATTTCTTCTGCTTGCTATACTACTGTTATATTAGGACTTTTAATGTTCAGAGTTCTAACACTAATCAATGGAATTCTGGGAAATTATTAGCCAAACTCTGGTAAAACATTCCACTACATAATCAATTATCATAGTCATAAATTCAAGATTGTAAGTTTCCTTAGATTGTCCTTTAAATATAGACTTCATATCTTTCTCGTCATGTACGCTGGATTGAGGGGAAAGCCCTTCTTGCCTCTTCTGCTCCACAGAAGGTTTCTGTCTTCCCTGAGCTCACCTTAAGGAATGCTCATATTTTTAACAGAAAAAATACATTGTTTACCAGGCATCTACTATGATATAAAGATGCTACCTAGTACCCTTTTCTATATTGTGGGCTTCAATAAAGACTAGCACTTAACATGTCTAAAATCTATTTTGTAAATTTAAAAAGATTCTTGTAAGTTTCAGGAAACCTACTCATGTATACCTCACATGGGTCAAGTGGATTACATCCACACATGTTCCTCTGTCCATCAATAGCCTAACTTCCCCACCTATTGCCTGTTTCAGAGGACAGGATTCCTCCCTGTGCTCATGTGCTCCTGTCCAGCCTCTCTTCCTCTCTTCTTCTCTTTCTGTCCTTTTCCCCTCCTCCTTCTCTGCCTCTACCCCTTTCCAGGTCCTCACTCACTTCATCCTCAATAAATCTTTTGTATACTAGGCCTGTCACATGGTGTGATTCCTCAGAGGGCTGCCAGGATATCCTGCTGCCAACTCATTACACTGCTTTATATTTCATAACAGTTCAGGCTCTAGGAGCCACTAGGGTCCCGGTTAGTTGATTCTATGAGTCTTCCTCTGGAGTCTCTATCTGCTTCAAGTACCTCAATCATTCCCCCTTCTCTTCCACAAGACTCTCCCAGGTTCATCTTATATTTGGCTGTGGGTCTCTGGATCTCTTCCCAATGGCTGCTCGGTGGAGCATCTAAGAGAACCATTATGCTAGGCTCCTGTCTGCAAACATAGCAGAGTATCATTAATAGTGTCAGGGATTGGTCCTTGCCCATGGGATGGGTCTCAAGTTGGGGCAGTCACTGATTGGCCATTCTATCAGTCTCTGCTTCATCTTTGTGCCTTCAAGTCTTGCAGGGAGCACACATTTTGGGTCGAAGGTTTTGTGGGGGTTTCTGTCCTTGTCCTTCCACTGGGAGTCATCCTGGCTACAGGAAGTGGCCACTTCAGGATTCATATTCCCCACTGCTAGGAGTCTCCATGTGAGTTGCCCCAAAAGACCCCAGGGCCTTTCCTCTATCCGAGGTCTTTAGCACATCCTAGCAATTACCCCCGTGTGACCAATTTTGATTCTCTCTCCCATGCTTGCACTGCATCTGATCCTGCCCCAACCCTCTCTATTTCCAGTTCTCTCTGCCACCCAGTTCCAATAACTATTTCATTTCCTCTTGTAAGGAAGTTTCCACAATCATCCTTTTTCTGCTCCTTGTTATTTGTCTTCTTTGGTTCTCTGGAGTGTAGCTTGGGTATCCTGTACTTTATGGCTATCACTTAAAAGTGAGTACATACCATGCATGTCCTTTTGGGTCTGGGTTACCTCACTCAGTGTACAGGCTGGTTTTGTGTGTCAACTTGACACAAGCTGGAGTTATCACAGAGAAAGGAGCTTCAGGATTAGAAAATGCCTCCATGAGGTCCAGCTGTAAGGCATTTTCTCAATTAGTGATCAAGGCTGGAGGGCCCATTGTGGGTGGTACCATTTGTGGGCTGGGAGTCTTGGGTTCTATAAGAAAGCCAGCTGAGCAAGCCAGGAGAAGCAAGAAAGCCAGTAAGTTATATCCCTCCATGGCCTCTGCATCA
>JAPYYD010005021.1:0-12539 GCA_028551405.1 Uromys caudimaculatus | reverse complement strand
AGACAGCAGGGTGGGAGGATCACCCCTCAGACAGACGGCAGGGTGGGAGGACCACCCCTCAGACAGACAGCAGGGTGAGAGGACCACCCCTCAGACAGACAGCAGGGTGGGAGGATCACCCCTCAGACAGACAGCTGGGTGGAAGGACCACCCCTCAGACAGAAAACAGGGTGGGAGGACCACCCCTCAGACAGACAACAGGGTGGGAGGACCACCCCTCAGACAGACAGCAGGGTGGGAGGACCACCCCTCAGACAGACAGCAGGGTGGGAGGACCACCCCTCAGACATACGGCAGGGTAGCGAGCAGGGGTTGGACTGAAAAGGAAGCTCTTAGTCCCTGAAAGAAAGCATGCCACACAGCCCTGGAGCTAGGCCCCTGCACATTTGTGTGCCAACCTGGGAAGTGGGATACTATGATGGTTGACCTTGCCAACTTGAAATTAGCACTCACTTTAGGAACACACATCTTGGCATGTCTGTGAGGGAGTCCGAACCCATGTGTACCACCAGCCGGGGGCTAGGGTCCTGCACAGCATAGGAGAAAGCCAGATGAACACCAGCATTCACCTCTCTCTTCTCCAACTGTGGATGCAGTATGGCCAGCCACCTCATTCTCCGGCCACCATGCCTTCCCCTCCAAGGCAGGCCTCATTACTCAACTATACGCCAAAATATACCCTTCCTCCCATAAGAGGTTTCACATCAGGTATCTTGTCTCATCTACAAATAACTAACACAGAAGGCAAATGTATACTTTGGGACCAAAGAAGAGGGAATGAAAGATAGGGAAGAAATGGTAGCACAAGTCAAACTAATGGACACCTTCTGTTCTCCCTGACACCTTCAGTGGAAACGTAGGGACAGAGACAGAAAGATAAATTTCAGCACCCTGCTCTAGAGAGCCCAAGAATCACAGGTCCTGGCCAACTGCCGGCTGAACTTTCAGAAACTCCTCAAAGGCCCAGACCAAGAGGCTAGTTCCATAAGTGATGTGGCTGAAGGAGAAGAGAGCTTCATTCTTAACCTCCTCTGACTCCCTCTCTGCCTTCCTGTGTGCTTTGTTCTAGTGCCATACCATCTTCAGTTGATTAGCCAAGCTGGCCCAAACCTAGGGGAAACAGATCCGCCCCTTCCCCTCCATTCTTCATACACAACATACAGTGGGAATACATCTGATCAGAAACCAAGTCTGTTGTGAGAGGAAGAGAAGCCTGTCTCAGTTTCTAGAGAGTATACACGCAGCCCAGTGCAGGTGTTGGTGCCCTCATCCACAGTGGCTAGGTGTATTGCTCAGAGAGGAATATGTGTGCACAGTGAGTACAGGTCAGGAAGGAGAGATGCCAAGGGCATTGTTAGAAGAGAGCTGAGGATAGCCCAAGACAAGCAGAGTCTCAGCTTATCAAGTTCTTGCCTGTGCTTGCTGCCTCAGTGGGAGCCAGTCTCCAGGTCTCACTAAGCACTCAACAGCAGCTGCTCTGTGTCATGTAGACTTCTCAGTCCACACCAAATCAATAGATCTTGCAAAACTCACGTTAAACCCTTGGCTAACATCTCCCCACTCACCAGCACCCCATACCCCTGGAAAATATCACTCTCTCTGCTCTTAAGTTTTAGATTCCATATGTAAGCAAGATCACACAGTGTCATCTCTCAGTGCCTGGCTTCTTTCATCAGCATGATGTCCTCCAGGTTAGTCATACTGTAAGATGTGACAGAATTTCATTCTATTTGAAGACTGAACAGATTCTCATTGTACATAAAGCCCACATTTTCTTTATTCATTGTCCCAATCTTAGAGACCTGGGTTGTTCATACACTAGGTTGTTGTTACTGATGCATAACATGTTAGCACTACCCGACTAAATACTTGAGCTTGGCTTCAAGAGACCTTAAGTATCCTTACTATAAATATATACATGCGCACACACACACACACACACACAAACACACACACACACCAAGTGGCTAGCAGAAGTGCTAACTACACTGATTACAGCAATCACTTCACAACCATGTCAAAGTATCTTATTGTACACTCTGAATATATATGTGTGTGAGTATATATTTGAACATGTATACTTGTCAGTTAGGTCTTAATAAAACTGGCAAAAATAAAAGCTGTAAGCTAAACAGTCAATAAATCACTGGCTAATCTTTTAGAAGTGTTTGCCTCCACACATGTACGTGTACCAAGGAGCCAAGGAAAGGGAATCAGATCCCTAAAACAAAGTCTGGGTGTTTGTCAGGATTGATCTGGGTGCTGGGAACTGAACCCACGTCCTCTACTAAAGTAGTCAGAATTCTTAACTACTGAGCCATCTCTCCAGACCCTGTGCTAGGAAATGTTATAATGCAAATAGTTTGACAAAATTTTCATGCTTTTCGAGGTCTTAAATGGCATTTTGTAAACAAGTTGACTCTTTACTTGGGTAATGAATAGGAAATGGAAGAGATTGTAAGTCCATCTTGATTTTATTTTCAAGTATAAACATTCTAAAGCATACATTTTTAAGAAAGAAAATAATAAACAAAGTTCAAATCTTAATTCAATGTATTTTATCTAAAATACAAATGTTTTCCAAGGAAACTACATCAATCCCAAGGCTAACAGAGAAGAAGTGTTGGCTTACAAAAAATATCACAGAATATAAGATTTGGTTGTCTTCTCTTTGGCCCAGACATTCCCTGTGGGTGATGCTGACTGGTCATGGCTTGCATCAGTGGTAATAGAGAGACATAAAATATTTCCATACTTGGTTTAAAAAACTAAGTTCCCAGTAGGGGTGGAACACAAGTTCTTCCCCTGCCAAAAAGCTCTGTGTGTGTGTGTGTGTGTGTGTGTGTGTACACATGTAAATTCAGGTGTCCATGGAGGCCAGAAGAGGATGTCAGATCCCCAGGAACTGTATACAGATACAGGTGGTTCTGAGCCACCATATAGATGCTGGGAACTGAACCCAGACCCTCAACAAGAGCAGCAAGCCCTCTTAACTGCTGAGCCAGCTCTGGAAATTTGCTCCGATTGCACGGCAGGATGTTTTCCTGTTGTCTTATCCATTCCAATCTGTTACGCTATAAGTCGGTATCAAGGAGGTGGCTAGGAATCAACGAGAGGTATTAAGTCAAAATCTATACACTTGCCACAGACTGAGAGACCAGACTGAAAAAAGCATCCTTCTTCCTTATTGAACCTGATTCAAACATTATCACTCAGCACAAGCAGATCAGTCTTGCCATCTGGGGTTCACTCCCTAATTAAAAAGGAATGCCAAGGAGTGAACGAAGAACAAACAGGGCAGAGTCTCCTGGACCCTTCCGCTCAAGTAGCTTAGCTTCTTCACCTTTTAACCTCGGGCCTAAAACTCTGGACCATTGTTTGTTTGTTTGTTTGCTTGCTTCCAGGGCATTCAGTGATGATGGAAAAGATCAGCCTGGCAACTGACCAGAATCCCACCCTCTATTTATCTCCCTGAGGGGTGTGGTTTGTGTCCTCCACTGCACTGGGATGCTCCAATAACAGTCACTGGCACATAAGCCATCCAGAAATTGAGGGGGGAAAAGAAAGAAAACACATAATCAAGCTAAGATCAATCCAACTTGAAGAGGGCCATTAGTCAGACCCAATTTGGTAAGGTTTTGAATAAACAGGCTACACTAAAATAGCCTGAGGTCTCAAGTGCAACTGAAGACCTTCAGCTGGGATGCCAGTCCACTGGAGGGCCTGTGGGATCAGCCAACAGTACCAGTTCCTGCTGGGTACAGTGTCATGCAGGGCAAAGGCATTCAGGAACAAAACCCATGGGTGTAATGTGTGGCCCTGTGAGACAAGATCAAAAAGGCAGGGCCAGAACACATCCCTCTGTCCTCTTCTGGAACTTTTTTATCCTTTATCTAGGTAGTGAGTTCATTATATCCTAGTTAAGAATCTCAGGACCAGAGAGATGGCTCAATTGGTAAAGTGCTTGCCTCAAAAGCATGAGGACCTGAGTTTGGACTCCCAACCCCTTATAAAAAGCCAGGCACAATGGCACTGGAGAGATGGGGACCAGAGGATCATGGAGTTTGCTGGTCAACTGGTCTAGCCACATCATTGAGCACCTGGTTCAATGAAAGACCTTGTCCTGGTTAGCTCTATTGCCCACTAGGTACACTAGAGTCATGAGAGGAAAGCCTTGATTGAGGAATTGGCTAGATGGGATTCTTCTGTGGACAGGACTATAGGATGCTGTCTTGATTGCTGATTATGGCAGAGGTCACAGCCAACTGTGGGTATCACCATCCCTAGGCAGGTGGTCCTCAGCTATATAAGAAAACAGATGTTAGCCAGCCAGAGGGTGAGCCAGTAAATAACATTCTTCCATCCTGCCTGTCTTTAGTTCATACCCTTACTTCCCTCAATAATGGGCTGTGATCTGGAAGTGTAAGCCAAATAAACCCTTTATTCCCCAACTTGCTTCTGGTCAGTGTTTTATAATAGCAACGGAATGAAACTAGAACAAAATTCCTGTCTCAAAAAATAAAATAGGTGTTAGAGATATGAGTCATGGGAGAAGCGTGCATACTTCTCTTGCAGAGGACCTGAGCTGGGTTCCCAAAACCCACACCGGCGGCTCCTAAGCATTTGTTAACTCTGCCTCTATGGAATCCAACACCACTGTGCTCTAAGGGCACCTGCACTCACATGCATACACTCACACACAGACAGAGTGAGTGAGTGAGAGAGAGAGAGAGAGAGAGAGAGAGAGAGATTAAATTAAATAAATAAGTAAATAAGGTGAGTGATTGAGGAAGACTCCCAAAATAGACTTCTGGACTCCACATGTTTTCACACATACATGCATACACACACATACATGTACACACACCTGAACACATACACATATACCACATATACACAGACTCCCCAAGACATCTGTAGGAATGAAAGCTAGCATAAAAGTTAAGGCTTTTGAGCCATCTGTTCCCAGTGGGGCTGGACTAAGCTACACAGAAGAACTGCAAAAGGCAGGCCTCTGCCCTTGGCAGTTCCACAGCCTGTTAGCCTGCATGCAGTGTTGCAAAGAAACCATTTTGATGAGAATAAAAGCTAGGAGCACAATTCTTGCTTGGAAAACAAAACCAGATGAAAAGGTTCACGTTTTTTTACAAATGAGGGGGAAGAAGTGGGAGGGACCAGAGCATGGTGGCAAGAACTGAAGAATAGGGTGCTTGTGACTTAATCCCCAAGTGAAACATGCCTGGGGCAAGAGTTCCCAGAGGGGACATGGTGCTCAACTGCAGTGGAAAATTTGTGAACCCAGGCATTGCTCAATGACATAAACTAAAAGGCTAAGTCTTCCCCCTGAAGAGAGAGACTATCAAATCTGGACTATAATTTTCCTTCCCATAAATCCAGGACCATGAAAACCTATGGGAACACAAAATAACATCCAGGGGCTATGGCCCTGCTCACTGTTTCTCTCCAATAATTTCTAAGTCTAATTCATCACAAGACTCAAGCTTCTTTAGAGAAAGTAAAACAATTCCAGGAGAGTCTTTGCTTTCTCAGAGCTCACATTGTCCCTCCTGTCTAGAATGCCAAACTCCAAGGTCAACCACAAGCAGGAATCCAGCTGACAGGCTTGTCTAGTTCTGTGGACTCCTCCTGAGCCACACTGAGCTGTGTGATGAGGAGCCTATTAGAGGCCATCTTGCTTCTTCTCTGGTCTTCTTCGAAGGTAATTCTCCCCAGCTGGGAGCACCTGTTCGAATGGCTGCCAACAGTCATTCCCAAAGCCTCACAGATACAATGAGTACCCCTCCCAGATCGAATCCAGAACTTAGCTGCTCCATGCCCAGACCATCACAGGCTAGGGAGCTGTACTGCAGTTGCCTCAGGGGCATATCTGTGGTGTGAGAAGGCGTTTTGATGTCATGAGCAACAACCTGACCATTTTGTCCATTACTTCCTGACTACACAGCCCTTCCAGGCATGGTCCTGGTGAAGAGATTGACTTTTCATAAAACACCCAGGAGTATAGTGACTCTGTGACTTTCAGATTGCCCCTGTCAGATGGGTGCTCCCTAACACCATGGCTGCTGCTGTAGAAGTGCCCAGGGTCCCAATAACCTTCACTGTTCTTTCATGGCAGTTTATATGTATGTAAGGAGATCTGCAGAGCCCAAACTGCTTTTAATAACTCCAGGTTTCACCACAGAAACTACAGCTTCTCTTAACAAGATGAAAAAGACTGAATAAAGAAAATTTGTTTTACATATTCATGACATGTCTTCTATGCCTTGATTGTCTCTAAACCATGAGGTTTTGGGAAAACACTAAAAGGGAAAAAGTCTTGATACACATGTGGTGGGGCTTTTCCAAAACTTAATTCACATATAGAGCCAGAAGAAGCTCCTTAATCTCTCTGAGCCACAAAAGCCTCATGAATAGACTTAAGATAGTACTTAGTTGAGATCATTTGTATTTACCGAGCAAGGCCCCAGACAACAGCTGATATATAACCTAGTGTCTTTATAATAATGTGTGAGACAGTAAAACGAGCAAAGCATTTGCCAGACTGGAATGGGTTTGCTAGTGTACAGCACCTTCTCAGTCCTTCTCAGTCAGATACTGTATCAGGGAATACTAGAGAGTCCTCTCTCCCCCCACCCCAGAAAAAGATAATGGCCATTGTTCCTAAGGATGTCATTACTTAATAAAGTGTCAGTTTGCCACTGACACAAAATATCTGAGCAGAACGGGGGACTTATTTGGGCTTACGGTTTTAGAGAGTTCAATCAGTGGTCAGCTGAAGCCCTGGTTTTTAGGCTGGGAGAGGTAAATTACACTAGCAGGAAGTGAATGGAGAACAAGTGGTGTACTTCCTAGCAACCAGGAAACAGAGAGGGGAACAGGCAGGGGACAGGGATAAGACATACTTTTCCAAGGTGTGCTCCCAAAGCCTCAGCTCCTAATCATAGAAGATTCTGCTCTGAACTCATGAATGGATTAAGCCACTGAGAAAATAAAAGTCCTCAAGCTCCAATCACCGTGCAATAGAGTAGCACTGGGAACTCGGGCTTTAACCCGTGAACCCGTGGAACCAAACCCTAGCAGGAGATTACTAATAAATGAAACCCGTTTTAAAATCATAGAAGAGGGGCCCGGGCAGTGGTGGCGCACGCCTTTAATCCCAGCACTTGGGTGGCAGGCAAAGGCAGGCAGATTTCTGAGTTCAAGGCCAGCCTGGTCTATAGAGTAAGTTTTTGGACAGCCAGGGCTACACAGAGAAACCCTGTCTCAAAAAAAAAAAAAAAAAAAAAAAAAAAAACACAGAAGAGGCCAGGCATGGTGACATGGGCTTACAATCACGGCACTTGGTAAGCAGAGGTAGGAAGACAAGTTGGAAAACAGCCAGAACTTCATAGTAAGACCCTACCTCAAACTAAAGAAGCAAATACGTGACTGAAAAGCTAAATACCCTTTCATGACTATAAGTCCATTTGTCTACATTCTGTCCTTTATATGAAAAGAAATTTAAAGCTAATTATTTTTCTAGATTCAACTCTAATGACACTTTTTTTCTTTTTGTGAATAAATGGATAAAAATGTAACTGATAGTGAAAATTCAGAATGGCCATTTTTTAACTACACAGAAGTTTACTGAGCTGTATAAAGTTCTGGACTAGACACATGTTTGAGTGGATGCCTTAACAGAACTGTGTGATGCTTTTGTTTGGGAGTTCATTACAATTAAGGGATTTTATTTAAAAATAATAAATAACAACCGTCCCCCTGCCCCTCACCACCTGTGGCAGTTACAAGATCTGGCCCTGGGGTCCGTGTAGCTGGCCACAGCACTCAGGAGTGGGCCCCTCGCCTTAACTGGGCAGCACCATGGAGCTGGCTCTGGAGGTGTGGATGCAGGTGGCCCCGAGGACATGAGAGCAGAAGAACTGGCCCTGTCTCCTGCCAATGGCACCAATAGGTGGCCTAGCCACAGTAGTGAAGGAGAGCTCACCTGTGGTGCAGATAAGGGAGAACTGATACGCTGACCAACTCAACTGCCACCCAGGCTCAGATCCAGGGCTCTGAGTTGGCCCACCCTAAAATGCTTATCATCTGTGGGTGGTTGGGGTGCATGAACAGGCCAGCCCTGCTCAATCCAAAGCTTGGTCTCCATGACACAGGGCAACAACAGGATAACCAGGAGGAGTCCTGATGAGAATCCAGTATTGAGAAACCAGAGACCTCAAGCCAAACCAATAACTCACTGCAATGAACATTTGCCAGTGAAGATGTGTGGACAGAGGGACAGACTGTGGGACACACGGTGACATACCACAGCTTCCACAATGAGACGTTTTCTATGCTATGTTTTGTTGCTGTTGTTGTTTGCTTGCTTGCTTTTTATTTGGGGAGGGAGGTTCCAAGGATGAAGGGCAGATATGAGAGTCAGGGAGATGAATATGACAGGTGCATGGTGTGAAGCTCATAAAGAATCAATTAAAAAAATTTAAAGAGAAAAAGAAAAAAGAATAATAAAGTAAAAACTCAGAATACGCAAGCACATGTTCAGAAGGAAGTTACTCCACAGCCAGAGTGTAACTGAGCCCTGCAGAATCAGCATGTCAGGAGGAAATGCTTTTGAAATAGAAATATTTCCCCCACAGGGAGCTTGTGTGTAGCAAGTTCTCCCAAATGCACTTAAGAGCTGCATGTTGCTTTGCTGTGTGCCTTGGGCTCCACTTTACAGAAACACTCCTCTCTGAACAGCCAGGTGTGTTTGTGTTGGGGCTCAGAGTGGGAAACAAGTCTTGTGTGAATTATCTCAGTTGTGCAAAAGCATTGCCATCGATTGGACCCAATGAAAGGGCCCAGAGGCCTCTCTGGCCGCTCACACTATGTGTTCTCTGATGTTCTGCTGCTCTGTATGTTCTGATTCCAGAAAGCCACTTAGTCCCTAAGCAGTCCCAGTCCAGGGCTAAGCATCTGCCCCAGAGGCCACAGTCCCAAATATACTACCCAATCTTTCTGAGAGGCCTAAGTCTACAGTGCTAAAAATACCTTCCCTCCATCAACTGGACCTAGCCCAGGACCACCTGGGCTTCTAGGACCCCCAGTCTGCCTCCCTATTCCTTGCTCTGACCTTAGGACCCTTTATACTGCTAGACAGTAGCAACCCACTGTTATCCAGACATCAGGAGGCTACAACCCACTCTATGGGTTGCCCAGATGAAACACTCTCTGCAAGAATTCCTTCCCCCAAAATAGTATCACAAACATGCTTGAGTCTATACAGATGGGGTGACAGTCATTCCAGCTGCATCTGACTGTCAAATTAAGACCAAAAAAAGGTCAGGAAAAATATGATTAAAAAGAAAGAGGTGAAAATGGGGCATCAGCAGGTAAGAACACATGTTGTGCACACATGAGGATGAGGTGTGAGTTCAGATCCCCAGCACCCACATAAAACACCAAGTGTAATCACACACTCACCTGTAACCCCAGCACTGTTGGGTAGGGAAGCCACCTGGGACTCTCTTGCTATGAGCCAACCTAGTCAAAAACACATGAGCTCTGGGTTCAGTGAGAAATGAGAGAGCCTACCTCAGGGGAATACAGGGGAGAGTGATAGAATCCAAGGATCCTCCTCTGGCCTCTATTTGTTTACAAGTACACACTTGCACACACAGTCATGTGTGCACATTTGCACATTTGCACATACACACACACACACACACACACACACACACACACACTCACGTACAAAAGGAATGAAAAGCCAGGAGTGTGGTGCATGCCTTTAATCCCAGCACTCTGGGAGGCAGGGACAGGCTGAGGCCTGGTATCTAGGCTGTGTGTGCTTTCCATCCCCATGGTGACTTATTTTGGAAGTGACACTATAGCCAGGGTTTGCTATACAAGAGAGCACAGGTCTGGGATTCAAGGGCAAGGGTTCAGAGAAAGAGCAAGAGCTTGTCTCCAATCACAATTCAGGACTTGAAGAACAGGAAGTCTTAGAAAAACTGGCCCTGGTATTTGTGAGTTTCTGAATCCGGATTAACAGGGACTAGGAAAAGGCACCCTCCCCCCTTTGTTGTTTTCCTATGGGACCCTTGTGAGCATTATACATGATAATGTGCCCAGCCCTCACATGGACTTCAGAATAACCTACACCATGGTGACCTTCACACCACAGCACTTACCAATATGTCTAATGCTCACAGATCCCCCCAGCAGACAACTGGCAAGGCCAATCTGGATTTCTTTCTATGCCATCCATTTTCCAAGCCAGATTTTCAGAGTGAACCATTTGATCCGATCTCTATTAATATCTTCCTCCAGAATAGTAACACTCCTACATCAGCTCAGACTTACCCAACATAAATATTATGTGAAGACTTGTCCAAAAATAGATGTATGCAATTAAATGGAAGTATGTAATCTTCATTTAACCAGCTTAATTTATTACAAAACGACTGGCTTTTTCTGATGCACATGCAGGATGCTCTCACACTGCTGTCAACAGTGGCCGAATCACTCTCATACCCTTAAGCTTCATGTGGACTCTCTCAAACCAGCTTCTTCCTCTTTAAATACCTGCCTGCCTTAGCTGAGGTTACTACCAATGTGATGAAACACCTGATCAAGAACGCTTAGGAACAGAAAGGGTTTATTTGGCTTGCATGTCCACATTACTGTTCATCATCAAAGTTAGGACAAGAACTCAAGCAGGACAGGAACCCAGAGGCAGGAGCTGATGCAGGGGCCACAGAGGGGTACTACTTTCTGGCTTGCTCCACATGGCTTGTTCAGATCACTTTGTTATAGAACCTAGGACCACCAGCCAAGGGACGGCACCACCCACAATGGGCTGGGCTCTCCCCAATCATCACTAATTAAGAAAATACCATACAGGCTTGTCTACAACCGGATCTTACAGAGATAATTTCCCAGTTGAGGTTCCCGCCTCTCGAATGACTCCAGCTGTGTAACATTACCATAAAACTAGCCAGTGCACTGCCCACATGCAACAGTCTCTCTGCTATCCTTCCCTAGCTGGGATTCTTTCCACAGTTAGAAAATCAAGTAACAAGTGGTATCAAATGGTCTTCTAAAGACTTATCTCTCTATGCATCAATCAATGTGGCTCTCAGTGTTCTTAGTCTCTCTGTGCAGAGGAGGCTGGTTAGATGCAGACCTGGTCAACGTGCAGAGCATACGATGTCTATATCACACCCCTTTCCCTAAGGTCTAGGAGCATGGGAAGAAAAGATATTGAGAGCCAGAGGCCTAGGAGGCCTGCCTGAAGCATCCTCTTCTGAATGGGACAGGACAGCTGCACTCATAAACTCAGAGCAGCCATGGCTGCCTACACAAACCTGTAATCCAGGCCTAGATGGAGAATGATGCACAACCCTCCCGCCCCTAACTGAAGGCCTTTGGCAGTTGGTGGCTGCTGGGAGAGTTTTCTTGAGCTGTGTGACCCCTGGTAGACTGACCATGTCCCCAGTAGATGGCCCTATATCCATATGCCTGCAGCAACACTGACTGGACTCAATAGATTTAAAAAATGAAAAAAAAAAAAAAATAGAGGGTATATTAGTTGGGGTTCTCTAGAGGAACAACTTAGAGAATAAATGTCTTTATAAAAAGAGAGAGCATGAATTTATTAGAATGACTTTCAGGCTACAGTCCAGCTAATCCAATAGTGGCTAAATGTGAACAGAAAATCCAAGAATCCAGTAGCTGCTGAATCCACGAAGGTGGATGTCTCAACTAGTCTTCAGTATACACAGAAATCCTGAAAAAGCAGGCTTTAATACCAGTGAAGGAATGACTTGCTAGCAAGGCCAAGGTTAATCCTCCCCAAAAACACCCTTACACGGGCATGCTCAGAAGTGTGTCTCCCAGGTGACTCTACATCCAATCAATCTGAAAACAAAAGTAACCATCACTGAGAGTCCTGCCAACGTTCATGAAGGTTCATCTGGATATCCATGCAGAAGGAGGAATATGCAGAGGTGAAGCCTGGAACAGCCAAGGCCCCACACTGAGCCTACAGGAAGCAAGCGGAGCTCCAGCACCTGTGCCCTGCTTCTGACTGTGGGTGCTCTGAGCAGCTAGCTGTCTCAGGCTCCTGTTGCCTTCAAGTCCCCACCATGGGAATCTGTATTTTGGGAGAATGAGCCAAAATAGACCCTTCCTTCCTTTCTTAAACTTGCTTCTCGTCAGGTGTTCTGTCACAACAATGAGAAAAGCAGTCACTGCACCCACCAACCCACCCACCCACCCACTCATCCCAATCCCCACCCATGCTCCAAATCACAGGAACAGCAGAAAGGACACCAGCATTAACTGAGCACATTAAAATTTTTCTCGACCCACATACACATGGAAGCTGAACAATGCTCTCCTCAATTATAACTTGGTCAAGGAAGAAATAAAGAAAGAAATTAAAGACTTCCTTGAATTTAATGAAAATGAAAGTACAACATACCCAAACTTATGGGACACATTGAAAGCAGTGTTAAGAGGAAAACTCATAGCTTTGA
>JAPYYD010005020.1:0-12541 GCA_028551405.1 Uromys caudimaculatus | reverse complement strand
ATCTCAGACTTGTTTTGATTTGCATTTCCCTGATGACTAGGGATGTTGAGCATTTCTTTAGGTGCTTCTCAGCCCTGCGAATTTCCTCAGTTGAGAATTCTCTGCTTAACTCTGTTCCCCATTTTTTGATGGGGTTATTTGGTTTTTAAAGTCTCAAGTCTACCTGACATACAGATTACTGACAGCACTATATCAGTTATATCTACTTCCAGCTGGTGTATTTGATAAGAGCACATATCCTTTTTAAATGAGAGCTTTTATGTTGCTTGTGTAGCCCCTGATGCTTTTATATATTTCTTCCCTTTTCATTTTAAATTCCTAGGTTCTGGCTTTATTTTGTTGAGAAAAGATATATTTTCTGAATTCTACTAGTAAGGGATTATGGAAATTACTTAAAGGGTTTAGGTTAAGAGGCCTTTGAATTACAAAAAGCACAATTTCTCAAGCCAATATCCATCAGTTAGGACATATTCAAGCTCCAGGAGATTCTCAGAGCCCTTACTTTGACAATTCCCATCACCGACTCAAACAGTAAATTAGCTTTGCAGTTAGAGACCTGAATTAAAGAGGGAGGGATTTTCTAATTTCAGAAAGAAACCAAGACCAAGAAAAAACATCACATTGTCCTGTCAGTGTCACACAGCTTGCCAATGCTGACTGGGCCAACACTTATACTTCTAACTCCCAATTCAAGTTTGTTCCCCTGTACTTGCTCTCACTACTTGGTAGAAAGACTCTGAAAAGGGAGGCTACTCCTGGATGCCCCAACTGGTCTTTTGTCTCCATCACTCAGTAACTTGAATGGCTATTTTTCTTCTTTGAAGGTGAATAAAAAGCACTGGGCTTGTATTATCTCCCACCAACACATAACTTTAGGTTTTTCCCGGTAGGCAAAATGAAGCCATCAATCACTAAAGAATTCTGGTAGAACCCAACAAAGACACTAGTGGATTAAATGGCCATTTCTACCTAATGGGAAATGGGAAAAGAAAGTATCTAGGAAAGTTTTCTATTTAAAATTTATTCTATGTCTGATGAGTCCTGACTTGTTGCTAAATACATCAGACACCTACCTGTTCTAAAGGAAGGTTAACACTATAAGGGTTTTATTTTTCCAACATAGTTGATAAAAAAATTATAAACTTTATGAACCTACTGTCAGACAGCCAGATAATTTCTATCAGCAAAAGGTCTCTAATTAGAATGTAAATCTAGACTCTTCCTCTTAAAAGAGGTTTACTTTCTATAGTTCAGTGGGCAAGCCCTCACCCCTGTTAACTATATTTTATGTATTTAGAGGTAGATGCTCAGCATATTATTTTTCCACAAGTACAAAATTTTGAATCAAGATCAGTGATTGGTACTAAGCAATTACATCATGGAAACCAAAGCTTGAGTCTAGGTTTGAGGTTACATGCATTCAGATTGCAGAAGTATGGAAGAGGGAGTAAGAGCTGACTGGGAAGTGCTGAGGGATGGCTTAGAAGGCAGAGAAGACAGCAGTGCATACTGACTGCAAGAGACACTGTGGGCCACCAGTGCTTGCTACCACTGGAGGGCATTAGGAGGTAGACTAGAACATACTAAGGAGTTGTTCCTCCTAAGAGAGGATGGTCTAAGGTAATAGTGCACCAATTCTCTCTCCTCATTGGCTGGAATATGCTTATGAAGGAATGAACTTGCCAGTGCTTCAAGCCTGCTTGTCAAGTGCAGAGAGAAAGCCCCAAAGGAACAAATTGGCTGCTGCTTGCAGCAGGTCACGATAACTGGGGCACCGATACCATCTGCCGAATCGACCTTGTGGGAAACAAACTCACATCTCAATTTCAGCAACTTTTATTTCATAAGTAGGTTAGAGTTTCTACTGTGACCTCACAAAAATAATTTAGGCATATATTCTTAACCAGAGTGCAAAAGTAAATTCATTTATTCATTAGATCTGAATTCTGAGGAAAAACATACTAGTTTTCAGACTAGTTTTACTTGAAAATATTGAGAGTGGTTTGATCTTGAGTCAGAAGTTAAAGACTCATGTGGTTCACCCGAATTATGACATTAAAGCCTGCATTATCTTGTTGGCAGGAAATGAGGCTTCTTCTAGCATTTGCTTCTCAAACTGACAAGCAATTAGAGTTGACAAAAAATATAATTGAAAATATTTGTATGGTGGCATTGGGAGTAAAATAGAAAACAGCATGGTTGTGAAGATCATAAAAATCTATGCTATGGAAACAGATGGTCCATTTCCCTGGTGCTTCTATAGACTGTCCTGGAGTTTTGCCCTGACATATTTACCTATTCAGGTCAACAGTCCTATTATGCCTTGAGAAGTTTTGCTGGCACTGATCTTTCCTTTCCTTTCCTTTCCTTTCCTTTCCTTTCCTTTCCTTTCCTTTCCTTTCCTTTCCTTTCCTTTCCTTTCCTTTCCTTTCCTTTCCTTTCCTTCCTTTCTTTCTCTTTCTTTCTTTCTTTCTTTCTTTCTTTCTTTCTTTCTTTCTTTCTTTCTTTCTTTCATAAAGTCCTATTTTTTAAAATTTAACTTTTTTTCATAATTTCATGTGTTTATTTACATCATCTACACTCCTCCTCAACTCTTCCCATGTCCCAATATTTCCTCTAAAATTAATGACCTGTTTTATTTTTATTATTATTATTATTATTATTATTATTATTATTATTATTATAGTGTGTGTGTGTGTGTGTGTGTGTGTGTGTGTGTGTGTGTGTGTATGTGTGCATGTCCTTGTGAGATTTCTTATACCTGCATTGGTATATCAACTGTTACTATAGTTTAGGTCTTATATAAGCAATCATAATGTCAAGATTTCATGGACATGACTTCCATGTCATACATAGAAAGTAATGTCTTACAGCAGATGCCCTTGTCCTCTGGCTCTTATAATCTTTCTGTCACCCCTTCCATAATGTTCCCTGAGCCATAGGTTTATAGCTGTGATGTAGACATATCAGTTGGGTCTAAGAACCATGTGGTCAGTAGTTCTCTGTATCCTGACAAGTATGTCTTTTTGTAGTTGTATATATCTAATGCAAAAGTCACTTCTTTATTGATGGAAGAGCTCATTTATATGAGGATATAAGAGTAAAGATTTAGAATAAAGGTAGAGTATATATAGATTTTGAAAAGTGGGAGTAGTAGGTTCTCCTCTAGGGTCCATGACCTCACTAGCCATGGATAGTTGACTAGGTTTATAGTACCAGGCATGAATTCCTTCCTATTGAACAGATTCTTAAGTCTAATTAAATAGCTGTTACTTACCCTAAGATTAAGTGCTATTTCTGTACCCTGCATCTTTCCAGACTTTTTATTGTGGTTCATAGTCTTTATAGCTGGGTATAACCATATGTTGCTTTTCTCCTTTGTAAACTTACATAGCACCCTCAGAAACTATCAGAACTAGTCCCCAGAGAAAAAGACTTCCAGATCAGTGGAAGCATTGCTTACATGTACTCAACATCAGGAAAATCATGCCTAGCACTGGAAATGTAACCAGCTACCCAGGAATAGTAAGTCATGCATCTTGGAGAACCTACAGCTCTCACTGTATTAAACTGGTATAATCCTTAACTATATTTTAAAAATTTGTCCTCATGCTGACAGACACATACAATTCTTAACACTTTATCAAGGAAACTTCTGTTTGCAACAGAATGGAAAGCATTATAGAAAACCACAACAAGTTAAAATGCAGAATTGCAGAGCAGACTCAATAGACATCTACAATACAATGCCTGCATCCAAGTTTCAGGGATCATTGTGGAAGAAGGGACAGAAAGATTGTAAGAGCCCGAGGACAAGGGAGTTTTCCATGAGATAGTGTCTCCTTGTACCATCAGAAGCCACACCCATGAAGTCTCACCAACATGATTGACTAAACATGGGCCAAGCAAGGAACTACAGACATACTAACTTGGAAGGGGTAAAGCTCAGGAGACCTCAGCCATTCACAAGAACCACAGGCAACTAAGGAGTGATGGGAATAGAAGATCCAGTCTTCCCCAGAGGGAAAGCACTCCAAGTGTTACCCACTTCCAAATGGTCAGCTCTGAAAACATACCTAAAGTAACATTACACAGACTGAGAAAGTTGTACTTAATGTATTTAGGAATATACACAGACACATGTAACAACAAGTTTATATAAAAGAGGACATGAATTAGAAAGAGAACATATGTTTGGGTTTGAAGGATGGAATGGGAAAGGGAACTGATATAATTACAGGAACTAATATAATTTTTTTAAAAATCATGATAATTGTCTTAAGTCTGGATTTGCTCTTACATTATTAAAGCTGTTATCATGCATAGTGTGTGGTCTTCTAAGGTCCATTTCTTCGCCAACAGGTTTTATATCCTAGTGTCTGTCGAAGGTACAAAGGTGGCAATGTTATTTATGGGTAATTATAAAATCACCTTGCTCTGTTTGATTTAATGGAGAAATTTCAATCAAGGTTTAAAGCTCATCCCAGGAAGCCAGTTATGCTGATAGTAGTTAATGATTTATTGACTCAGCTCTTCCTGTTTTTTTTTTTTTTTTTTGGTTTTTTTTTTTGAGTTGCAGTTGGTGGTGTGGAGAATGTTTCTAATGGGCTGGAGGCAATGGTGATGTGTTGGAGATGCTGTAACCCAGCCATTGCCCCTTATCCTTGTATTTTCTGCTAATACACGTGGATCAGAAGGGGCCCAAGTATAACTAACAGATTCTTTAGTGTGCTTTTAGTGGAGAATCTACAGGAGACAGTGCTGGCTTAACTGAAAATGACAGGGACCCATGGAAGGACTGAGTTAGTGATGGAGTTACTATGAACTGCACAAATTAAACTTTTTAATATTGCCTGAGTAGAGACTCCCTTGACATGTGAAATTTGTTTTTTGGATATGCCAATAGTGCATTGTGTGTTAAGTCTTTGTTATAATTAAGATCTGGCTCACATAGAGTCAATTTTACTAGAATTGCATGCATGGGTGCATATATGTCCACAGCAGACACTCCTCTCAAGACAAAGAACACTTTCTTTACCCTAGAAGCTCCCTTCTCAGTCTTTCTTGCCCCACATTCAGCCAGTATTTTTATGTGTTTTGTTACTGTACAACAGCTTCTTTATTCTTGAGAGTCATAAAAATAGAATCATAGACTTTTTTGTGTTGAACTTTTTCCACCAATATTATGTTTCATTTTTTGAAATTGAACTGTGTGTAGTTGTGTACCTCAAGTTTGCTTTTTTCATATTGCTGAATAGTACTCTATTGTGAAAATGTAGCACACTGTATTTCCCAACCCTCCTGTTGATGGCTGTTTGGTTTGTTTCCAATTCTTAGGCTATGTGAATAGAACTGCTCTAAATATACTTGTATAGCTTCTTATGGGTATATTTTCATTTCTTTTTAATTGACAACCCTAGTGGTGAAATTGCTGGAGTATGAAAAGGGCTATGTGTAAATTGACATTATTTTTATGGCTTGCGTGTCTTAGGTATAAACATTAAAAAAGATTAAATAATACAGCTTTCATAGACTATTCCTAAAATTAATAATTTTTACATATGTGTGTGTGTGTGTGTGTTTATGTGTGCATGTGTATTTGTATAGAAAGGAGAAGGATCAATTTTAATTATCTGTATTGTTTTTCTCAATAGACAAAATGTACATTATTTGCTTTAATGGCACTTGGAGGCATAGCGAAAATACCATTTCAAGAGTATATGCTTCCTGTAATGTCTCTGAAGTTCAAGCATTCTCTTGAGCACAAACCAAAGGTATCAATGAGCACTTTCTGAGTTATCCTGATTGCATACACTGTTGTACTCTAGTACCAATGATGATGACTGTTATGGTCACTCACAGAATATGTGTGTGAAAACAAATTAAATATCCCTAAGTGACCAAAGACAATACAAAGAAAAAACGATTTGGAGAAATACCTAAAAAAGAACCTGTAAAAATAGAGCTGTAGTATAGACAATGTTGATAAGATTTGATAAACTATATTAATTAATCTGTTAGTTACCTTTCCATCATATTATTAAAAGTACCTGTGATACCCACATTTTAAGTTAAAAAAAAAAGGTTTATTTTGGCTCACAGTTTTGGAGGTTTCGGTGCATTGGCCTACTGCTTTGGGCCAATGGTGAAGTATTGCATTACATCAGAGGGTATAGGGCAGAAACCAAATTCCACCTCATAGCCAAGCAGTAAAATGAAGAGGAAAAGAGAGGGGCTGGGATCACTCTATCTTCTTCAAGGGCATGTCCAGATGACCCTAAACTCCTAGAAGTCCTTTCTTAAATGTTCTGTCACTTCCTAGTAATGCCAGGCTTAGAACTAAGCCTTTAATATGCAGGTTTTGGGTGTTATCTAGTGTGCAGGCTGTGTCAGGCTTCTCTCTTGGTTTCCCTACAATGATTTATAGGGCAGTAAGTAAGAGGACACTGTGGAACAGGGAGGGGGGATCTACTGAAAACACATTCTATTCAGGGATATGCATAGATGGGAACCAGACAGAAATTCTCCCATAAGACCTTAGGAACTCTTGATTAACAGATTTATAGGTTCTCTTCAGCTCCTGGGGCTTTGGGTTAGGACCTGTGTTGCACAACTTGTACTTTGTACTAGGAACTTTCCAATGTCTTCCCTGAACCGGTCCATTTTATCCACATCTGGGTGGCTCTGTTCACTGTTGTATTGTTGTGTGACCTCAATAAGTTCACATATCTTGGGTTTGTCAAGAATTCCTTCGAGTGATTTTGCTTAGTGAGTGCAATACTAGAGTTTTTTCCCGTTAGCAAGCAGAGGTGACTTCTTAATTAAATGCTGAGATTGCAGTCTAGGCTCTTTATCAGCCTATGGATCACCTACATGAAGATTGCCTAATTTGATAATGTGGGGATTTTGTTGCTGGGTCTGAGCTTTGGTTGGCAATTCTGTATGTTTAGAAGTCCAGAGTAGTCTTCGTTAGTCCACTGTCATTGGCTGCTTGAAGGGACATCTATTTCTTCCTCATTTTCTCTCATGAATTTGTATCAAGTCTGAAACACTGCCAGACTGACATCTCAGCCTCACCAAGAAGATTTGCTAAGATTAATTTATGCCTTAATTGTTTGGAAGCCAGAGAGATGTCACTATCTACTTGTGAGAATGCCAGATTGTGGCATTTACTGAATGTAGATTACTCAAAGACTGTCAGTCCTTGAGTAATCGTACCAAGGTATTAGTACCAAGACTTCCTCTCTTCCCTTGGTGGGAATTATCATTTGGAAAATTTGATGTTGGAAACTAAGTTTTGATAATACTTTTTTTTTTAAAGGCAGAAATCCAATTTAGTGTATTTGCTTGATCTTTTATCACTGTATGTTGCTGGTAACCTGTTGAGAATGGAAGCAGCAGGCAATTTCATTTGTTCACAGTATAATCTTAGGTCCCTTTGAGTAAGAGCTTTTAGCAGCTCTGTGCCCTAATTGTTGATTTACTACCTGTTTCTCGTTCTAGACCCCCGCAGACCTCTGCTTAAACTCTGGCTCTCTGCATTAGCTGAAGTATTCAAGATGCTTGTGGGAGTGGAAGGAGTCCAAGAATGGGGGGCAGTGCTTATTGTTCAAATTCCAGCTTTTCCTGTGGGAGGGGGAGGACACACAGTCTCCCTTGTGCTATCTATGTTGTTGGTTTCAGGAATTTGAGTAAGGAACTAAAGGCAGCAATAATGACCCAGGAAAACTTCCCAGGAGAGGAATAGAGAAGAGGGGAGAGAAGCAGAGAAGGCAAGCACAGAAATCAGAATTGCCAGGGACAGAATGAATCTCCCCACTCTCCTAGCCCTTCCCTCCCACTTCTCTGTGACTTCTGTGAATTTAGTGGCTTTCCTAATTCAGTGACAGTCACATGTATTATGGAGTTCCTTCTGCTGAAGTAATTATTTGTCTCATGTTCAGCTGGATGAAACCTTACCACAGACTTTAGTAACCAACATACACTAAATCACCTTTCTCTTGCTGGGAGTTTGCCCTAGGGAGGGACAAAAACCCATGACAACTCCCATCTGACTCTCTGAGCCATAGCTGACATCTGGCAGTTGCAAACACATGACATCTGTCTAGAATAGTATCACCTGTAAGTCTTAGGGACATGAGTTGGAATCCAGCATTTTCCCTATGATGCTTACCCACACAAATTATTAACTACACAACACAGAGCGATCCCATTTATAAGAAGTTCAGTAAAAGCAAACTGGCAGAAAGGTGAACAGATTTATGGATATGATTTCATTGTAAGCTTCCCACGAGAGTCAGAAATCCTTTCCCACTATCACACAGTGGAATCCTCTAAAGATACTCCAGTAATAGATGTTAGCATTCTGTCTAAACTCCACCCCACAGTTACCTGGCAACAGCCAGGTATGCTCCTCCCCACAGTTGCCTGGCAACAGCCAGCTGGGCCTGGCCCACTGTAAAAGGGGCTGCTTGCCCCTCCTCTCTCTCTTATCTCTTGCTCCTCTTCTCTCTCTTACATCTCTTATCCCTCTTGTTCCCTCCCCCAACCCCTCCATGTAGTCATGATCGGCCTCTCCACTTCTCTACTCTCTACTCTTCTACTTCTCTCTCCCTCTCTCTGCCTTTCTCTGCCTCTACTACCCTCTTAACTCCCCTCCCCATGCCCTAAATAAACTCTATTTCTATACTATACCTTCGAGTGTAGCTGATCCCTCTCGGGGAAGGGATGCCTGGGCTTGGGCCTGCACACCCTTCCCCCATACCTTCCTCCCCCTACACCCATACATCTTTATCATTTTTATAAACACATCAATAGATGTCACAGTCCTGGGTATAAGGGGTTTTGTGAATATCCGGGCTCCTGATGACCTGTTTTTAAGGACATAAATGTTACAATGAATAAAAACATCTTACAAGGCATGGAAAGAAACGGCCAGTGGGGTTTACAAACACACCCACCCACACCCACACACCCCTTGACACAAGCAAGTTAACAGCTTTGCATTTCACGTGAGAACATTCAGATGGCCAAAAAAGAACCTAGGTTTCTGAAAATCTCCATTCATTGTAGAATCTGGTCATTTATAAGGCATTGGAAATTAAGGGCAGGAGAATAACTACTCACAGCCAAGGCTGAAGACATTTTTTCTCTGGTATGATGTATGAAGAAAAATTAACCCAGAGCTTACTAGTTTACACAGAGAGGCTTTATATGTCGGTGATTTAGTTTCCTCCTTTATGATTACATTCAGGAGGAGTGTAAGGGCTGTACTCTCTGGATATAGTTATTAAGTCTGCACAGGGAACTTAGATTGTAGTTTTTATCACTGGAAATGCTATCATATCTTTTCTAAGCCTTACATACTATTCTAGGCATGAGTATGAGTGGAACTCTCCAGAGATGTTAGGATGTCAGCAAGTGGCAGGCCTACCTTAACATGGTTTCCAAAGTAAATTGTTTGAAGAAATTACCAGAAATCCTCTGATGGAGAACTTTGAAGTTTTCATGACTATGTATGTGGCTTTAATTCAAGGAGATATAAAAGGATAAAGGCTGATAGCACAACTGGATTAAGCATCTTTCTTTGACAAAGGGCTCTTTTCAGAAATCTTGAACCCAAGTGACTAGAATGGACAGCAGAGAATTTATTGACGTTGCAATAAAAATTTCATTTTGAAATAATAATATAATTACAACATTTCTTCTTTTCGATTCTTCCCTTTAAATATTGCAATATAGCGGTTTCCATCTCTGGTGGGAGACCTCTGCCTGGGCCACCAGGGCTCCATAGCCAAATAGGACCAGGAGAAAACTAGTCTCTCAGGCCCTCGGGACACAGGGAATGAGAAAAAGCCTGGGACAGGAGCATCCCGGTTTCCATCTGTGGCTGGGGACCTCAGCCTGTGCCACAGAGCTCCATAGCCAAATAGTGCTGGGAGAAAGCTAGACTCCCAGGAGTGTGGACAAGCCTGTCAGCTCAGAGGAACCCACTTGGAATCCCAGTACACAGTGACTGAGGAGTTGTCTTCTGGTTTCTTTCAGTGGCCAAGGAGCTGATCCTATGATACAGGGCTCCATACTCAAATAGTACCAGGAGAGAGCTGGTATCCCAGGAGTGCTGACACACCTTCGAGCACAGGCAAGACCACCACTTCTGTTCAAATTCACTGTATCAAGAGAGACCCTCGCAGAGCCATCAGGATACAGGAACCAAGGGACAGCTGGGGAAAAGATCCTTCTGGTTTCTGTCTGCAACCCAGAGCTGACCCTGTGCCATAGCTCTCCAAACCAGAATTCCTCTCAGAGGGAGCTGATCTTCAATGAGTATTGACACAGAGGCTTACAGGAGGGACAAGCCACAGCCAGAGAGAGTAAGACCAGCTAACACCAGAGTTAACCAGATGGCGAAAGGCAAGGGCAAGAACATAAGGAACAGAAACCAAGGCTACTTGGCATCATCAGAACCCAGCTTTCCTACCACAGCAAGGCCTGGATACCCCAACACACCAGAAAAAAAGGACTCAGAGTTAAAGTAATTTTCCATGATGATGATAGAAGACTTTAAGAAGGAAATAAATAACTCCCTTAAAGAAATACAAGAGAACACAGGTAAACAACTAGAAGCCCTTAAAGAGGAAACACAAAAATCCATTAAAGAATTACAGGAAAACATAATCAAACAGGCAGAATTACAGGAAAACACAATCAAACAGACAAAGGAAATGAACAAAACAATCCAGGAGCTAAAAATAGAAATAGAAACAATAAAGAAATCACGAAGGGAGACAAACCTGGAGTTAGAAAACCTAGGAAAGAGATCAGGAGTCATTGATGCAAGCATAACCAACAGAATACAAGAGAAAGAAGAGAGAATCTCAAGTGCTGAAGATACCATAGAAAACATTGACACAGCAGTCAAAGAAAATGCAAAATGCAAAAAGCTCCTGACCCAAAACATCCATGAAATCCAGGACACAATGAGAAGACAGAACCTAAGGATAATAGATATAGAAGCGAGTGAAGATTCTCAACTTAAAGGACCAGTAAATATCTTTAACAAAATGATAGAAGAAAACTTCCCTAACCTAAGGAAAGAAATGAACATAAATATACAAGAAGCTTACAGAACTCCAAATAGATTGGACCAGAAAAGAAATTCCTCCCGTCACATTATAGCGAAAACACCAAATACACAAAACAAGGAAAGAATATTAAAAGCAGAAAGGGAAAAATGTCAAGTAACATATAAAGGCAGACCTATCAGAATTACACCAGACTGCTCACCAGAGACTATAAAACCTAGAAGATCCTGGGCAGAACTCATACAGACCCTAAGAGAACACAACTGCCAGCCCAGGCTGCTATACCCAGCAAAACTCTCAATTAGCATAGATGGAGAAATGAAAATATTCTATGACAAAACCAAATTTACACAATATGTTTCCACAAACGCAGCCCTACAAAGGATATTAGATGGAAAATGCCAAAGCAAGGAGGGAAACTACACCCTAGTAAAAGCAAGAAAGTAATCTTTCAACAAATCCAAAAGAAGATAGCCACACAAACATAAAAATAACATTGAAAATAACAGGAACCAACAAACACTATTCCTTAATATCTCTTAACGTCAATGGACTCAATTCCCTAATAAAAAGACAAAGACTGACAGACTGGATCCATAAAGAGGACCCAACATTTTGCTGCATTCAGGAAACACACCTTCATGATAAAGACAAACACTACCTTAGAATAAAGGGCTAGAAACCAATTTTCCAGGCAAATGGTCCCAAGAAGCAGGCTGGAGTAGCCATTCTACTATTGGATAAAATCGACTTTCATCCAAAAGTCATCAAAAAAGATAAGGAAGGACACTTCATGCTTATCAAAGGAAAAATCTGCCAAGAAGAACTCTCAATTCTGAACATCTATGTTCCAAATGCAAGGGCACCACATTCATAAAAGAAACTTTACTAAAGCTCAAAGCACATATTGCACTTCACACGATAATAGTAGGCGACTTCAACACCCCATTATCATCAATGGACAGATCTTGGAAACACAAACTAAACAGAGACACAGTGAAACTAACAGATGTTATGAACCAAAAAGAATTAAGAGATATCTATAAAACATTTCATCCTAAATCAAAAGAATATACCTTCTTCTCAGCACCTCATGGTACCTTCTCCAAAATTGACCATATAATCAGTCACAAAATAAACCTCAACAGATATAAGAAGATTGAAATAATCCCATGCCTCCTATCAGATCACTACGAATTAAGGCTGGTCTTCAATGGCAACAACAGAAATCCCACATACACATGGAAGCTGAACAATGCTCTACTTAGTGACATCTTGGTCAAGGAAGAAATAAAGAAAGAAATTAAAGACTTCCTAGAATTTAATGAGAATGAAAGTACAACATACCCAAACTTATGGGGCACAATGAAAGCAGTGTTAAGAGGAAAACCCTTAGCATTGAGTGCCTCCAAAAAGAAACTAGAGAGAGCATACACTAGCAGCTTAACAGCACACCT
>JAPYYD010005019.1:0-12543 GCA_028551405.1 Uromys caudimaculatus | reverse complement strand
CCAAGAAATCACAAACATGAGGCTGATGGAAATGAAGAAGGCAATCCAGAACTTGAGAATTGGATTCAAGAAGAAAGTAGAAGCATTGAAAAGGACTCAGTCTAAAATGAAGATAAAACTGACAAACCCAGTAATTTAACTAGGAAACTCGGAGGAAAGCCTTATAAGTGGAATGAATTAAAAATCCTAAACAAAATACAGGAAGCAATATTTTGAGTTGAAAAGCAGAATGAACATAGCAGAGAGACTACTGAAAGAATTACAATGTATCATTGTGAACACACCAGCAGCAGCAGTCAACAACAGGATGGTTACAATTAGAACAATTAAATAATAACATTAAATATTAATGGCTTCAAATTTCTCATCAAAAGAAGTAGGCTTACTGAATGGGCCAAGAAAAAAAATCCACCTATCTGTTATCTATAAGAGACATACCTTTAAAGATAGACATAGCCTTACAGCAAAAGCATGGAAAAAAGTACTTCAGTCAAATGAAACCAAGAAGTAAGCAGGCATTGCTATACTAATATCTGAAAAAATAGACTTCAAACTGTAAGTGCTCAGAAGACATAAATGTGACACTTCATTCTAGCAAAGGAAAGAGTTAACCAAGAACATATTTCTGTTCTAAACATGCATGAACAAAATCTATTGTACCTGGTTTTATAAAAAGTTACTACTGGATTTAAAGACACTGATTGTCTTAGTTTGAGTTTCATTGCTATAAAGAGAAATCATGACCATGATAACTCTTACAAAGGAAAACATTTAATTAGGGCTAGCTTAGCGTTTCAGAGGTTCAGTCAATTATCATCATGGCAGGACATGGTGGGGTGCAAGCAGTATGGTGCTGTGATAAGCAAAGTGAAGCTGATCATGTTTGGCTGCCCAAGATGCTGTGCCCTGCTGCAGGGCAGAAGGCAGACTCAAAAATGCCATGTTTTCCAATAGTCATGACATCTGGACAAAAAGGAAAGAGAGAATATCAGCATCAATTGACATCATACATCAAATGAACTTCACATATATCTACAGAATATTCCACCAAAACACCCAAGAATATAGCAACACTAAGACACTTTTCTAAAATAGATGCCATGTGGGACACACACACAAACACACACACACACAAACACACACACACACACACACACACACACACACACACACACACACACACACTTTAAAATTCAAAAAAGATTGAAATAATCTCATGTATTTGACCACAATGTAATTCAGTATAAAGTTGATGACAAACAAATCTCTAGGAAAAACACAGATTTATGGAGATTAAACCACTAATTACCAAATGATGAGTGAGCCAAAGAAATCAAGACAAAAATTCTAGAAATAAATCAAAATTAAAACACAATATAATGAGGCCTCTGGAACACATTCCTCTATGCTGGGGCATCAAGCTCTCGCAGGACCAAGGGTCTCTCCTCCCACTGATGCCCGACAAGGCCATCCTCTGCTACATATGCGGCTGGAGGCATGGGTCCCTCTATGTGTACTCTTTGGTTGGTAGCTTAGTTCCTAGAGGCTCTGGGGTCTGGTTGGTTGATATTGCTTTTCTTCCTATAGGGTTGCAAACCCCTTCAGTTCCTTCATTCTAACTCCTCCATTGGGGTCCCCATGCTCAGTCTGATGGTTGGCCGCAAGCATCTGTATCTTATACCATCAAAATTAAACCTAGAGGAAATTAACTACTTAAACCTACCCCAAACAAAGGAAGAGATTGAAATAGTAATAAAAAAAACTTTCCAGACAAAAAAACAGTTCAGAACCAGATAGATTCACAGCACAATTTTATCAAACATGCAAAAAGTATGTACAGCCAATCCTATGAAAGTATTCAAATGGAAAAGGAAGGAGAACCTCAAAACTTGTATGAGGCCAATATTACACTAATACTCCATTTAATTTTGATGTTGGCTATAGGCCTACTCTAAATTGCCTTTATTATGTTTAGGTATGTTCCTTGTATCCCCCAAATTTCCAAGACTTTTATCATGAAGGGGTGTTGGATTTTGTCAAGGGTCTTTTGGCATCTAATATGATGACCATGTAAGCTCTTTCTCTTTCAGTTTGTTTGTATGTGGATTACATTGACTGAAGTTTATATGTTGCACTATCCCTGTATCACTAAGACAAAGTCCACCTGTTCATATGGATGATCTTTTTTGTGTGCTCTTGGATTCAGTTTATGATTATTTTATTGAGTATTTTTGCATATATCCCCATAAAGGAAATTGGTCTGTAATTCTCTTTCTTTGTTGAGTTGTTATGTGATTTGGGTATCTGGGTGACTATGACCTCATAAAATGATTTTGACAATATTTCTTCTATTTCTATCATGTGGAATAATTTGAGGAGTATTGGTGTTAACACTTTGAAGTTCTGGTAGAATTCTGCATTAAAACTGTCTGGCCCTGGGCTTTTATTTATTTTTTTCCTCTTACTTTTGAATAACTTTTAATGACTTCCTTAGGGGTTATTGGTCTGTTTAAGTTGTTTGTTGTTTATCTGAACTTTATTTGACTTTGTTAAGCAGTACCTTTCAAGAAAATTATGTTTTGTTTTGATATTCCAATTTGCACATGTTTTTAATGTATGCTCCACTTTTTGTTTCTGACTTTGTTAATCCCTCTGTATCTTTTAGTTGTTTTGCATAAGAGTTTGTGTTGCTGTCTACTTCAGTTGGATATGCCTACTTCTTTATTCCCGGGGATTTCAGTTTGCTGTTAATTCACTACTATTAGATTCTTTCCAATTAGTTTATGTAGGAATTTAGTGCTATTAAATTTCCTCTTGGGACTGCTTTCATTGTATCTCATAAGTTTGGTTATGTTGTGCATTCACCGAGTTCTAGAAAGTTCTTAATTTCTTTCTTTTTTCTTTTCTTTTCTTTCTTTCTTTTTTTTTTTTTTTATTTCTTCCTTGACGCACTGGTCATTGAATAGAGAGTTGTCCAGGTTCCATGAGTTTGTAAACTTCCTGTTGTTCATAACCAGCTTTTAATCCATGGTATTCTGACCGATGCAGGAGTTATTTCAATTTTTCTTGTGTTTGTTGAGACTTGATTTATGTCTGCATATGTGGTTAATTTTGGACAAAGTTCCTTGGGGTGCCAAGAAGAATGTAAGTTCTTTTGTGTTTGGGTGAAATGTTCTGTAAATATATTAGGTCTATTTCATTTATAATATCTGTTAGCTCTAGTATTTCTAATAAGGTTCCGTCTGGATGAACTGTATATTGATGAGAGCTTGTTTTACTCTCCCACTATCATTGAAAGAGGGTTGATATGTGATTTAAGCTGTAGTAGCGTTTCTTTTACAAACTTGGGTGCTCTTGTGTTTGCGGCATAGATCATAAGACCTAAATTGCTATTTTTATGGATTTTGATGAGTATGGAGTATCCATCCCCATTTCTTTCTGTTAGTTTTGGTTTGAAACTATTTTGTTAGATAATAAAAATGGTAACAGCAGATTGTTTCTTAGACCCATTTACTCGAATATTCTTTTTCCAACCTTTTACTCTGAGATAATGTTTGTTCTTGATGTTAAAGTGTTTCTTGTAAGAGACAGAGGGATAGATAGCCTTTTTTGCATCCGTTCTGTTAGTCTGTGTTTTTTTTATTGGGAAAGTTGAGGCCATAGATATTGAGAGATATTAGTGAGTACTGATTGATAATTCATATTATTTTGTTGGTGGTGGTGGTAATGGAGATGTGGTGGTGGTGGTGGTGGTGGTGGTGGTGGTGGTGTGTGTGTGTGTGTTCTTCCCTTTGGTTTTGCTGGTGTGAGATTATTTCCTGTTTTCATGTGTGTAATGAATCTCCTTTGGTTAGAATTTTTCTTCTAGTACCTTTTCTAGGGCTGGATTTTTGGATAGATATTATTTAAATTTGACTTTGTCATAGAGTATCTTGTTCTATCCATTTATAGCAATTGAAAGATTTGCTGGGAATATTGATCTGGGCAGGCATCTGGGTTCTTTTAGAGTCTGCAGCACATCTGTCCAGGACTTTCTGGCTTTTAGTGTCTCCTTCTTTGTTCTGTATGTTTCGTCTTTTGATTATTGTGTGGTAAGGGGACTTTCTTTTGTCTTTCGATCTATCTGGTGTTCTGTATACTTCTTGTACTTTTTAAAAAATTAAAAACACACACCACCACCACCACCACCACCACCACCACCACCACCACCACCACCACCACATCTCCATTACCACTACCAACAACAAAATAATATGAATTATCAATCAGTACTCACTAATATCTCTCAATATCTATGGCCTCAACTTTCCCAATAAAAAAACCACAGACCTCACTCTCAGTCCAGCGGTTACTGTAAAGTGAAACTTGGGCATTCTGAACTTTTGGGCTAATATCCACTTATCAGTGAGTACATACCATGTTCGTTCCTTTGTGACTGAGTTACCTCGCTCAGGATGATATTTTCAAGTTCCATCCATTTGCCTGCAAATTTCATGAAGTCGTTGTTTTTAATAGCTGAGTATTACTCCATTGTGTAAATGTACCACATTTTCTGTATTCATTCCTCTGATGAGGGGCATCTGGGTTGTTTCCAACTTCTGGCTATTATAAATATGGCTGCTATGAACATAGTGAAGCATGTGTTTTTATTACATGTTGGAGCATCTTCTGGGTATATGCCCAGGAGAGGTACAGCTGGGTCCTCAGGTAGTATTATATCCATTTTTCTGCTATAGGCATGTTCTTTTTTAGGTTAGGACAATTTTATTCTATAATTTAGTTGAAAATATTTTCCAGACTTTGAGTTGGGATTCTTCTCTTTCCTTTATTCCTATTATTTTTAGGTTTGTTTCTTTCATAGTGTCCAGGATTTTCTGAATTTTTTTAGATTTAACATTTTCTTTGGCCAATGTATCAGTTTCTTCTATCAAATCTTCAGTGCTTGAGATTCTTTCATCTCTCATATTCTGTTGTTTAATCTTGTCTCTGTGGCTCCTCTTAAAATTTCAGAATTTCCTCAATTTACTTTTTGTTGTTATTGTTGTTGTTATTGTTATTATAGTTTCTATTTTCAAATCTTGAAGAGTTTTATTCATTTCCTTCAACTGTTCGTTTGCATTTTCTGGCTTTTTGTTAAAGGGATTGATTTATTTCTTCTCATTGTTTCTTTGTGTTTTCTGGATTTATTTAAGGAATTCATTCATTTTCCCTAATTTTTTTGGTTTGGTTTTCCTTGGATTTCTATAAGAGATTTAAATTTCCTTTTTAAGGACCCCTATCATTTTCATATAGTTGGCTTTAAGGTCTTTCCATGTGTTTTAGCTATGTTGGAATATTCAGAGCCAGCTGTGCTAGCAAAGCTGGCTTTTTGTGAAGACATATTGCCCTTGCTGTCATTATATTCTTGTACTGGCATCTAGGCATGCAGATTTGGAATGATTATAGGTCTAGGTGCTGATTTCTGGGTTTATCTTTGTTGGGTGGGTGCTTTGGTTTTTGATTTCTATTCCTTCCTTGGGTTTTAGAATAGTGTAATGGCTGTGTATTGCCTGTTTTATTGGCTTACTCAGCTAGTGTCTTTAACAGGAATGCCTGTTGGTGTTGGATGCTGGTACTCAGTGACAAATGGGTCAAGGAAGGTTAGGAGATGATTATCTGTGGGATCCACAGGGGTTATGGGCAGAGGACGCTGCAGCCAGTGGTCTGTTGGAGCACTAAGGATAAAACAGAGGTATTAGTAGGGGACAAGTGCGGGGAGGGAGGTCTGAGGGCAAATTACATGGTTTTCTGGCAGGCCTGATCTGTGGTTCACGACTGGTGCCTGCCTGAGTTGGGGACTGGGATACAGTGATGAGTGGTGGGGAGAGAGGCTGGAAGAGAAACGATCTGTGGGTTCCACAGGACATATGGCCAGCGGGAAGGGAGCTGCAGCTGGTATTCTGTTGCACCACTAGGGACTAGACTGAAGGACTAATTCTATAGAGGAACAGTGGATATCAATAGTGATCTAATTGGACTTAGGACCTGTTCAAGAAGGAGAAAATTATGCCTGGTACTGAAAACTTACCAAATTAATCAGGCTAGTGAAGTCATGGATCTTGGATGAGAACCACAACCACCACTTTACAAAAACCCTAAGAACATTGTAAATATTTGTCCTTGTCTTAGTCAGGGTTTCTATTCCTGCAACAAACATCATGGCTAAGATGCAAGTTGGGAAGGAAAGGGTTTATTGAGCTTACATGCCCATGCTGTTGTTCATCACCAAAGGAAATCAGGACTGGAACTCAAGCAGGTCAGGAAGCAGGAGCTGATGCAGAGGCCATGGAGGGATGTTACTTACTGGCTTGCTTCTCCTGGCTTGCTCAGCTGGTTTTTTTATAGAGCCCAAGACTACCAGCCCACAGATGGTACCACCCATAAGGGGCCCTTCCCCCTTGATCACTAATTGAGAAAATGCCTTGCAGTTGGAGCTCATGGAGGCATTTTCTCAACTGAAACTCCTTTCTCTCTGATAACTCCAGCTTGTGTCAAGTTGACACACAAAACTAGCCAGTACAGTCCTTATGCCCACATATAAGCGTTGTACTCATTCCTCATGGAGGAAACTTCTCTTTTCAACAGAGAACCTAACAGAAATCCACAGCCAATCAAACTGCATTGGAGAGCCCAATACCAATGGATACACCTACAAAAACAATTCTCACAAGTAAGGCTTGGGAAACTTTTTGGAAGAAATAGCAGAAAAATCGTGGAGTTGGCTCTGAGACCATCTAGGAAGTCAGATACTATAGTCACAAAGTTTCACCAACATGACTGCATAAGCATGAGCTAAACAAGGACAACACCAATAGACATGCTGAAGTGAATGGGGGAAAGGAGGCCTCAATTCTACACAAAGAACTATAGGCAACTAAGGAATACTGAGAGCAGAAGAGGAAAAAAAAACACACCAATTGCTATCCATCACCAAATTGTCAGCACTGAAACACACATAAAAGTAGAATTTTAAGACTAAATATGTTATATTTAGGAATGTGGAAATATATACACAGTATATGTATATATATATACACAGTATATATATATTTGTAACAACAATTAATGAAAAGAGAGGCCATGAATTTGAAAAAACATGGAGGGATATATGGGAAGTTTGGAGCGAGGAAAGGAAAGAAAGAAATGATATAATTATAATCACACATAAAAGAAAAAAGATAAACTTTTCAATGTTTTAAATGAGAATGCCCCCATAAGTTCAAGTATTTTCATGTTTGATCCCTAGTTGATGGAACTATTTAAAGAGGTTTAGAAGGGGTTACTTTGTTAGAAGTGTGTCATAGGGAGTGGGTGGGCTTTGATGGGCCATTCTCATTTCTCTCCTCTCTCTCTCTCTCTCTCTCTCTCTCTCTCTCTCTCTCTCTCCCTCCCTCCCTCCTTCTCTCCCTCTCCCTCCTTCCCTCTATCCCCCTCTCTCTCTTCCTCCCTCTCTTTTTCCTTCTATCCCTTCCCTTCCCAGTGTGACCTGTCAGCTCCTGCTTCAGTACTATGCCTGCCTGCCCATTTGCTTGTTACTATGTTTCCCACTATGATGGTCACAGAATCAACCTCTGAAACCTCTGAAATTGTAATCAAGATCCCAATAAACTCCTTCTTCTATAAGTCGTATTGGTCATGGTGCCTGCACAGTAGTAGAAATGCAACTAATAAAGTTCAACACAAGCATGATCAGAAGTCCATTTCCAAGGTGATTCTAGATTCTGTTGAGTTGACAGTTGTCACCAACCAGCAGAAACTCCTGAATTCAGTGTTGTTAAGCATATGCATAGAAGTATCCAAAAAAGTAGAAGCCATTTGGACATTGCTTAAGTCAGGGTACAGCAAAACTTTGTCTCTATTAGGAAGTTCAAGGACAAGATGTTTCTGTCCCTTTCCACAGCAAGCAATACAAAATAATGATCAACATACTAAGTCTTGGGAGCCAAATTATTTGGGCATAATTTCTGCTTGCTCTGATTATCTGTATAACTATGAACAGAATAAACTTCCTGGCCTTCTTCCATCATTTGTAAAATAGAACTAATCATGGTATGCTACTCATAGTGTATGAGAAAGTGAAATGATTTAAAAATGGAAAGGATACTTGGATAGTACCTGGCATATAGTAAGCATATAATTAGCAACAATGGTATTATGGGCATTATTATTGTTCTAAAGGAGGAATAAGGAAATTGCTTCTAGTTAGCAAAGTTTTTTTCTTCTTGGTTTTCAGGAGGGTATAGGTGTGCTTATGTCTCTCTCACATTATGAGGGCAGAATTGCTGGTATAGAGAGCATACAAAGCTGAGCATATTTGATGTCTCATCTTTACAGACTCATTTTGCAAACCCCTGTTAAGAGAGTTTAAATACTACTTGCCCATAGACCTTAGACATCATTGTGTCCTTCAATAGTTCATGACAATTTTATAACAGTTGTTTTTATAACTTCTGAGTTCTCCATTCTAAAAATGCTGGATTTCCTGTCTAAACTAGTGACATTTATACTGTTTTCTCATGTCCCTTCATGAGTGCTCTCATAGAAATGACTTTACTAACTTCTCTATTTCTTGGTTTAAAGTACTTATCTCATTATGTTTGTAGTCATTTACCACTGTTATGCTACAATTTTTAGCCTAGCCAATTAGAGATATGTCCAAGGTACTACCTCTCAGCTGAGGTGACACAAAACCACATCACTTTTCCTCAAGAGAAGTCCTCACACTGAAGTACTGAAATTCAACTACAATGAAGACTTGCTTTAGGTTGCTGAGTATTGGGAAACAGGAAGATTCTCAAATGACTATCTCATTTGATCTTTATTAGACACAAGATAGAGCTTGCCAAATACAATGGAGATCTTTTTCTGAATTGGATGTGAACATATATGTGTGTGGACATGTGAATTTACATAAGCACAGCCACGCAGAGATTTGACAAGAGTAGACAGAAAGCAGTGTAAGTTATTGTAGCTCCTTTGAATTGTGATGAGGACAGAGACATTCAGCCTTTGAGTTTCTGCTGGTGCCCCACATATATGCTTTGCAAAGAGAAATTCATTTGCACTCATCAAGTACAGAGGAATGAGTCTTCCTGTTTTGGCTTCCTCTTTGTACTTTTTAATGCTATGTGCAGAGTATCTCACATGTTGCTGAGAAAGTTCACCAAACACTCGTAGCTTACATTTCTAGGACTAATAAACCCTGGCAAAAGATATCTTTAGACTTGAATATGGGGTTGATTTAGACCCTTTTCCTCATGGTACTCTGGTGAATCTGAGAAGCTTTTATTGTTGCAATGGTTCTTTAGATCCAGTCCATTGCAGTTTGTTTAGTTCAAGTAGTAATCAATAACAATAAGCTCTATTTATCCAGCAGTTCACATTGGACAATGAGAACAGAAGGCACATAAAATGCTGGTTGTGTAGAACTAGCATTCAGACTTGGAGGCCTTCTACCATAGAAGCTGAGGACTGTCTAGTGCTGTCATTTGATGCAGTATTTGCAGGCAGTGGGAGAAAAGGAAAGAAGAAAGTAGAAGTTTGTGTTTCAATCTATAGGAAGGTTTTATTTTATATTTATAGCAAATATTTATGGCAAAATAAGTGATGCAAGAACATTGAATTTAATCAATGGTCCGTGCCAGATATCTGTTCTTATAGATATGAACCTACACAGCATTTCTTAAATAGCAGCTAAAGCTTGCATGAGTCTTTAAATAATGATTTCTCAGTTCTTGACATTTCCTTGGATCAGGTTATAATATTTTCTTTTGGTATTTGAATTTCATTTTATTGTTGCTTTTGCATTCTTATATACTATTTAGTTCATTTGTGAAAGATAAATTTCAACACAGGTTGAAGTTTTTCCTATGCAGTTTTTGCTATAGCCAAAGCCTGGTATTCCTAGGGCTACCCAGTCCCATCATGTTGTCAGGGATTCACAGGAAGCAGTGAGACAACTTGCTAGATACTCTCTGCAAGCCAATCTCCCTTCTGCATTATAGGAGAGGCTGTCTTCTGATGTAGAACCTTCTAGGCAATCTGAAGACCACTAGATTTCCACCGTTGAGAAAACTGAAATCTATTGGGGCTTCTTAGATCAAGACGAGTCCCTCCTATTTAACTTTAATTTTCAATCTAAAGGAGAATCAGTAGAAACAAATTCCTTATTGCCAAATCTGATATTAGTGATCCTCCCATGAAAAACTAATGTTTCTGTAGACAGTATATGAGAAAAGTGATCCAGTTTGTTAAATGAAAAGAAAATGTATTTAATTTTGAAAAAAAGTACTAGAAGTTTGGTTTATATCTCTAGTAATTAAAATCATGTCATTAGGAAAAAGCTCACTAAGCCTCAACTCTACACAAGGAACTCCAGGGGATTGAGAAAAGCTTCTAGCGGGAGAAATGCAGCAACATTGGAAGATGAGTTCACGAACTTTAAGAAGAGCAGGAAGGGTAAGAAGGGTGATTTGGAGAAAGAAAGGGGAGAGAGAATGTTGTAATTATGTCAAAAATTAAAACATTATGTGATCATTTATTTCTCTTCAGAAGTTACTCAATATTTCCAACAAGCACTTAAAGACGAGTCTAGGGAAAAGTTTATGATCTTAGCTACCTACAAATCAAGCCAAATACTGTTGTGTTAAAAAAGAAAGAAGGATGGAGTGAAAGGAGAGAGGAAAAGACATTACTTCATATACTGTCATGTCATATGTCTTTTGTTTAGTAGGTACATTTTGATGTAAATAGCTATTATAAATGAATATGGAAGACCAAATAAACTCATCAAGACAAAGGAAAAGGACACAAACAGTTTTTTTTTTTTAAAAAAAAAAATTAAAAACAATTGTGAAATATTTTAGCTTTCAGATTGGCTAAAGCAACTAACAGAAAACAAAACAAAACAACAACAAATCAAACAATAATATATGTCACTAATAAAGTTAGGAATAACTTGACAATATTATTGGGAATGTATGGGGAAATTTGTCTAAAATTAGAATTTAGAAAACCTTTAAAACCATGTTTTACCTGGAAATCTTATTCCCAGGAATCTGTTGCGTGAGTGTATCTAACATGGGCAAACCAAAGACGTTTGCAGGGGCAACTGTAAAATGTAGCAATATTCTAAAGTATTCATTCATAGGAATTCTGAAAAAGTTTGTCGTACTTCTATAATTGATAAATTGGTGCCATTTTTTAAAAATTGGTCACCTTCCCTATTCCAAGCTGACATAGAATTAATTCCAAGATACATTGTTTAAAAAAAAACAAAACAAAAAAACAACATGGTGTAGGAGAGTTGAGTATAGGGTATGGTATATAAATTTAAAATTTCAAGGAAAAACATATAAAAATCTTAACCCTTTATGGAATGAAGGAATAATTATTTTACTCTATACATTTTCTTGTGGTTTGAATACTAATGGCTCCATAGGCTCATATTTTTGAATGCTTTGTCATCAGGGAGTAATACTATTTCAGAAGGATTAGCAGGTGTGACATTATTGGGGTAGGTGTGGTCTTATTGGAGGAAGTGTGTCATTGGGTATGGGCTTTGAGGTTTCAGAAGCCCAAGCCAGGCCCAATGGCTCTCTCTTTTCTTCCTGCCGCCTGGCCATCTGGATATAGAACTCTCAGCTATTTCTCTAGTACTATGTCTGCATGCTACCATGCTTTTCACCATCATGATAATGGACTAAATCTCTGAAACTGTAAGCCAGCCACCATTAAATGCTTCCCTTTATAAGGTTGATTATGGTCTCTTCACAGCAATAGAACACTGGCTAAGACACATTACTACTACTACTACTACTACTACTACTACTACTACTACTACTATTATTATTATTATTTTGAGATACAATCTCACTGTGAAGCCCTGGCTAACCTGGAACTCACAATATACACAATATGACCTTGAGCTCATCACGGAAATTTGTTTCTCTCTGCCTTCTGAGTGCTGGTATTAGAGGTGTAAGCCACCCTGTCGGGCTATTTTTACTGTTTAGTTATTTTCCACTTTTGTCATAATACTAAAATCTAGAGAAGAATAAGTAAAGCATACAAAGTCAGAATAGATAATCTGAATGCTATATGTTTGAAGTTAATATTCTTCTATGAAATGTAGGAAACATACTGATATTAGTATGTGAAAAGGAAACTATACAAAAAATTTATAGACTCAGCATCTAGCATTTATATCACTTTCAAATTAAGACATCAAATGAGTTCACTAGCTAGTACCTTCTCCATGTGATAGCTTCCTACTCCCTCACATTGGGTTAAAACTCACAATTGTCCCTAAAAGGCTAATGGAATACCCCTATAATGTTTGTGATTATAGAAGGAAGAATTATAGAATTCTCTTCCTTATTACCAAATCCAATGTTTGTCTGATTTAGATGTATATAATTATGTGTCCAGCTGCCGTTAGCCCTTTCTTTCATTCCAGTAAAGTTTAATTATTTGTTAAAGTTCTCCTAATATGGACTTAGCATG
>JAPYYD010005018.1:0-12546 GCA_028551405.1 Uromys caudimaculatus | reverse complement strand
GTTAATTTTATATCCTGCCACTTTGCTGAAGTTGTTTATCAGCTGTAGCAGTTCTCTGGTGGAGTTTTTCGGGTCACTTAAGTATACGATCATATCATCTGCAAAGACTGATATTTTGATTTCTTCCTTTCCAATTTATATCACTTTGACCTCCTTTTGTTGTCTAATTGCTCTAACTAGAACTTCAATTACTATATTGAATAGATAGGGAGAGAGAGGGCAACCTCGTGTAGTCTCTGATTTTAGTGGGATTGCTTCGAGTCTCTTTCCATTTAGTTTGATGTTGGCTACTGGTTTGCTGTATATTGCTTTTACTATGTTTAGGTATGGGCCTTGAATTCCTGATCTTTCCAGGACTTTTATCATGAAGGGTCCACTATACATTTTAAGTATAAATATTCTGGTGGCTCAATCAACCATGGGGATTGGGAATGTGAAACAGAGACTGTGTCAGATTATAGTGAAAACATTGGTTGAGTTCTGCATTCAGTTTGAGATTGAATAGAGCATAAAAACTCAATGGAATGTTTTAAAAGCTTGCTTCAATCACTAATATTTTAGACTAAATGTTTCTCTCTAGATACGACCAGGGGATTGTTTATAATTTCATAATCAGAACAGTAGCAGGATTAATTCTTCTGGTTTGTACTCAAATTGCTGCATAAATACTTGGCTTTGTTAAGTTGGTTTTTTTTTTTTCTTTCTTTTTCCTTCTTTGAGTGTGTGGGAATTTGTCAGAGTGTAAGAACAGTTGGCAGACATTGTGCCTTCTTGAACTTAGTGAAGCTTATCACACACCACAATGGCCAGAGCTTAACATGTGGCTCCTTCCAGAAAACCACTGGCCAAATTCAACAGGGTTTGACTGGTGGGAAAAGAGTGGAGCATTCCATGTGACTCCAGACTTCTTCCCCTAAATAAGAGCTCAGAGCTAAAACCTACATGTGGGTAAAAGGACATATCGGACCTCCATCTGTCCTTCTTTAAAAACCACAGGAGCAGAACGCAGTCATTGATGCATGGCTCATGTGAAGGCATCTTCCTTGGTCCCACTTGGAGTCATCAGTTAATATCTGAAACAGTACTTGAGGGAGAATGGTGCATGGATGGACAGCAATAGATATCATAAAAATACTGTATGTCTTTTTTTTTTTTTTTTAAATACTGTATTTCTTAAAGAGTGAAGCCTATGTATTCTGCCTCTAAGTATGGAGACTATTTCATCTCCATCTCTCATTTGATAATTAGTCCATCATTCCTGTGCAGACTAGGAGCATAACTATTTTTTTTAAAAAGCGCACAGGAAGAAGCAAGATTAAGACAAACATTTATATAGCCAGAAAAAATGACCCCGGAAAGACGGGAAATCTAGTGACACTCTGTTTACCCAGTGCACTGTTAAAATAGTCTGCAAGTGAAACAAAGCAGGACCCTTTGGATAAATCACTGGGAAGGTAGAAGGATAGACCAACAGCCAAGAGTACGTCATGAGTTATTCGTGAGGTCAACTGTCGCTTTCAACACTAGACACACAGCTGTCCTTTGAATGGCACACTCTCCTTTCTCCCTTTCCTTGGTCCTGTCCTGGAGCATATGAAACTGTGGGCCACTATGAATGGGAACTGGAAGAAGATATAGGTGATTGGGAGAGCACAGAATATTAGAGCGCCTGGGTGGTAAGTGATAGTCAACACCCAAACTGTAGTCTAAGCCTGAGGCAGCTTGATGAACATTGAATTGAACATATGAAAATCACAACTACATAGTTTCATGAGGGCCTAAAATTTCCATGTGCCAGGTAATGTGCCCTGTGACAGTGGCTTTTCTAAGGTCAGTATGCCTAGGACTGCTTTCAATAAAAAACTGGAATTACAGAATCTCAAAAGACAGAACAGTTTACACTTTATGTAGATGTAGTTTTGGAGTTGTGCTGAATCATTTATGATGAAAGACAAGCTTTCTTGAAAATGGGTCTCAGAGTTTGACTAGTGTGCCTGCCTGCAGGGTGCTAGGAAACCCAACTTGTGATGGGTACTGTCCATGAGAGGTAGACCCTGCATCAGGGTCCTGAGAGTGGAATAGAATAGTTCCAGGTGACTGGAATCAGGATAGAATGCTAGCATCAGTTCCATGTTCTCAAAAAAATTCTTCTCAGGGCCAGAGAGATAGCTCGGCTGTTGGCAGCACTTACTGTTCTTTCAGTGGACCTGGCTTTGTTTCTGAGCTCCAATATGAGGCAGTTAACTGCCTGGATATAACTCCAGTTCCTTGGGTTCTGACGTCCTCTGGCTTCAACTGGCACCTGCATGCACATGGTACACAGAAATTCACAGAAGCACATGTACACATACATAAATAAAAATATAACAAAGCTTGTCATCTAATAGATAAATCAAAGTTCAAATAAAACATGGATGTCTTTGTTACTTTTCCATTGCTGTTATAAGATGCCATAGCCAAGGTAACTTACAGAAGAAAGAGTTTATTTGGGACTTACAGTTTCAGATGGTTAGAGTCCATGACCATTATGGTGGGGAACATGGGAGTAGTCAGGCAGGCATGGTGCTAGAGCAGTAGCTAAGACTTTAGATCTATATCCACAAGCATAAGGGACTAGCTGGACATGGTGTGACCTTTGAAACTCCAAAGTCCATCCCCAATGACATACCTTCTCCAACAAAGCCCCACCTCCTAATCCTTCCCAAATAATTCCACCATTTGGGAACTACATATTTAACCCATATGAGTCTATGGGGGACACTGCCATTTTTAAACTATCCCATGACCTGGAGTCTTGGACCACATAGTAAGGAAAGGGTGAGCTGAGCACCATTCACTCATCTCCCTGGGCTTCCTGATTGCAGATTCAGTGTGGTCAGCTGCCCTAGGCTTTTTCGCCCATCCCCACGTGATGGACAGCTCTTGTCAGGTATTTGTCACAGTGATGTGAACAGTGATGAGTGTGCAATGTCCTTTTCAGACAGAGCTTTAGTCCAACAGTGGACTGGGTGTATCTTATCTCCTCTGGTTTGAGTGTCCTGTTATTACTGCCATGCATAACAAGCCAGAAGGGTTCAGGGAGAAGAAATTCTGGCTAACTTTCATACTGGTGATAAAGAGGCCTTACTGTACCCCAGATTTCCACTCATAGGTTTGAGGGGCCAATTTTTAATCTTTACCATTTGTGAGTTTGGGAATAATTCAATAATTATTTCAGAGCTAACTCATTAGCTACAATGTATTTGCTCCATTCAAATCAATGCCCACAGCCCATTTACAGTCATATGTGGGTGGGCACATGTAGAACAGTGGGACATGTGGCTTACCTTAAGGTCAAACAAGGTGACACTCAGCCTTGGCCTTTCCCATATGATTAAAAAAGATGCTGTGCACAGTCTGTTTATCTCCTCTGCAGCTTTTTGTTTATTTGGTTGGTGGTTTTGTTATGTTAAAACACCCATAAGCTCAGTGCTGAGTCCTGACTGGTAAGTCCAAAGCTGGTAACTCCTACACAGGAGAAGGCTGCCATGTGCCTTACGGAGTAAACCCATGTGTTAGATAAACTTTGATCAGGCAAGAGCTGTGACTATTGAACCTCAATGTGAACAGATTAAAGTATAAATTAAGTCAGGAACTTACAAACAGAAAGACACAGGTGCTGACTTCGGGTTCAGTGGGCTCTAATTCTCACCTAATCGCCATGGTTCACAGATCACTGGGTCACAGTTGAAAATGACCTTTGTAGAATACAGTGATGATGGATAACTAGAACTCTCTGCACCTAGGCTGACTGGAGAGAATGAAGGGGAAGAACAAAGTGAAGACCAGGGCTGGGAGAATTCAGAGTTAGGCCAAACAGAAGATAGATGTGTGTTCAAATCAAGGCACAAGAGTCACAGGGTAGAAAAGGGTCAGAGGCCAGATTTCACGTGGGCTGGGAGACATTGTCTATTATAAGCTGAGGAGTTTGAAACTGATCTTGCAAATGGACTTGAATCAAAGATGTCATGCAGACCTCTGTGAATGGAAAGACAATGTTCAGAGAAATGGCTCAAGAATGTGGCGGCAAGGGCAATGGTCTCAGGGCCACTTGCCTTTATCGGATAGGAGAAGGAAGGCTGGTCCATCGTCAGCTAATAGTTGCTGTTGGAGGCTGCAGTATGAGGAAGGAGCTGGCAGAGGAAGAAAGTGCAAGGGGGAGAAAATTTAAAATAAACAGAAGGTGACTTAGCAAAGGACCCGTCCCAGAACCAGGAGCCAGTGTAAACTTTGGAGTTTGTGGGTGGTATGGTTGCTGTCCTTTGTGTGTGTGAAAACATGGTTCTGAGCGGACTAAGCAGTTCTGGGGGTAGCCATGGAAACTGTTTAAAAAAAAATGATTCCAAATATGTATTTCATGGTCCACTGCTTCTTGGTCTCCATTTAATTTAATAGCCAGAGAGAGCTACATTTCTAAGGCCAGAGAGTGACTGCTCTTTTACCCACTCCACCTTTCCTGTGGTTATGATCTAAAGTTTGCCATTGGCCATTCAGATTCAAATATTCACACCCATGCATACACCCATGCATGCACATATGAACACATACATATGCGCATGCACACATGCACACTGTCGGTGTTTTGTGCTGCTCAATGAATCCTGACAGCATAGTCCACAGCCAGGACGGAGAAAGAGTGAATGTCTGCCTTCCAATAACCGTGGGCAACAGCTGACTGATTGAGAGTGGCAAGCTCAGATTTCTGGGGTGGGTTGCCTGGAGGTGATATTTTAATATTTATCTTGTAATATTTCCATTAAAATCAACTTTCAAAAAGAAGTGGAATGAAGCTGCCCGTGAGTCACCCCGGCTTCATTTGTAATAAACCTGGATATGTAGGGTTTTAGTTTCAGAATTAGCCATCAAGATAAGTTAGGTTGACGTTCATGGTTTTCCTCCGTGGCCAGAGGCTTTTCATCTTGAGATGCTTGGCTATGGTGTCTGCAGAAGGTATCGGAGGTTCCCCTGGGGACCTGAGCTTTGTCCTGTCAAGCTACATCCTCAAGCTCAGCTTCTGTTTCCTTAGGAGAACTCTCCCTTTGTTCCTGTTTAGCATCCATCTATGGCCTCTCTACATAGCCTCTACACTTGGTTGTGTGTCCTCATGGAGTTGGCACCAGTGGTATTTTTATCTGTGTCTCATGTTATAACTTGCTTATTTTCTTATACCACAGCATCCTTAGCGTGGGTTTTAAAATTATTTATGTGAATAGGTGTTTTGCCTGCACGTATGTATGTACACCATTTGTGGGCCTGGTGTTGTTGGAGGCCAGAAGAGGGCATTGGACCCCCTGGAACTGGAGTTACACATGGTTGTGAGACCCCATTTAGGTGCTGGGAACCAAAAAGAGCAGCCTGTGCTCTTAATGGCTTTGCCATCTCTCCAGCGCCACCTAGCGTGGGGGGTTTTCCTCAGAGGATTTGGCTCAATTTATTTCCCTGCAATTATTTTTCAACCACCAGAAAATCATGGATGCCAAATAACTCAGCTGGCCATTAGCCACTCAGGGCTGCATGTGGGGGAAGACTGAGTGCTTCCTACTTTTTTATTTTTTAAAATACCTTTTCTTATTTCTTATATACTTTGTAGAATAATATCTAAGCCTTCGACAAACAGGAAGTTATGTCACCTGAGGCGTAAAATTGCTCCCATGAAAGGCGAAGCCTGCAGGACATATCACAGTTGAGGAATAATTACGCTTATTACCAAATCCCAGCTGTGTGAAGGGCGTGGTCTCAGAGATTAAAAGGGGATTTGCAGACCCTGAGCAAAGTCTACCAGGTTTGTAGGAAATGATGATTCTCTCCTTGGGAGAGAATAAAGAGTAAAGGGGAAAACTGGAGTGTCCCTTGGCAGATTAGCTTAAACAGCCTCAGTTTTCTTAAAGCTGTCTACATGGCTTCATGTCTACATGAAGACAGCCTTAATCTACTCCCCTAATATACATGCTATCAACCTGAGGACTGCACAACATATTGGGCTTGATGTCTAGGCTGTGCAGGTGCAGTGGGGGACCTGTGGCCATTACCTGTGATCTTCCAGTAGTGGGTTCCTGTGGCCATTAGGGGAGGGTCATAGAACAGAAGACTGAAGGATGTCAACTTCGTTCTGTACAGGGAGGTGAGGAAGTGAACAGGCCCAGGTTTTCTATGATAGGCACTGCATAGGATCAGAGAGAAGGAAGGGTCCATTTAGGGTAAGAGATGTGCCTGTGTTTCTCATAAGGATGGAGGCTGAAAGAGATAATTCATGAAGAAAAGAAAAAGACAGATGATGAACTACCAACCTGGGTAGTTTCAAGCACATACATTGGATGGAGCTTACTTCAAAGGCTCTAGACTTCTACATCAGGACAGGCAGCACTGACAGATTACGTTGATTGTGGACGTCCAACCCTTCCACAACTCATGATTCTATAGCTGTGAGATTCTGTAGACCAGCCCTGCGCCTCGACACATATCAAATGGGCGCAATGTTTTGTGCCTTCCTTTGACTCAGTCACCTGACTCTGGGGCTCCCCAACCTCACCCTTGCCTCCCTGTCTCACTTTAGCTCTGGCATTGTTGTCAGACCAACCTGGTACTCACTTCCTGTTCCTAATCTCCATCTTGACAGTTTGAGCTTCTGCCAGCTATGGCCGCCACCACAAAATGCCAGCTGAGCTAAACAGTAGGGATTAATTTTCTCACAGTTTTGAATGTGGGAAAGCTGGGTTCAGGGTCTTGAAGCTGTACTCGTTGGCATCTCTATGGCTGCTAGCTAATGGTGTCGAGACATGGCCGTTCCTATGTGTGAGCATCACGGATGCCTCTCTGTGCATTTGACTTTCTCTTTCTTATATGGTGTTAGTTAGGGTTTCTATTGCTGTGAAGAGACACATGACCTTTGTGACTTTTACAAAGGACAACATTTAATTGTGGCTGGCTTACAGGTTCAGAGGTTCAGTCCACTATCATCATGGCAGGAAGCATGGCAGCATCCAGGCAGGCATGAGCTGAGAGTTCTGTGTTCAGACTGGCAGGCAGTAGGAGGAGATCTGTTTCCCCTAGTGACACACCACCTCCAACAGGCCACACCTACTCTGGTAAGGTCACACTTCCTAATAGTGCCATTCCCTATGGACCTATGAGGGCCATTTTTATTTAAACCACTACTTAAGGACAGCAGTCAGATTGGATCAGGGTCTACCCAAACAGACACATTTTTCCTGAATTACCTGACTTTCCCTTCAAGTGCAGTCACATTCTAGGAGAATCTGGGACAAGAGCCCAGTGTATGAATGTTTTTGGACAGGACACGATTTAGCCTATATCTCTTTGTTTCAAAAAATGTTAAGCCATCTTTGGCTAATCTGTTCATGATAGTTCATTAAAAACATTCTTGTATTCCTGCTGCTGACGATAATTAACCTGCATTTTAAAAAATAGTTCAGGCATTGAGGTAAATGTCTTAAAAATGCACCAAAAACATTACATTTCAGGGAGTGAAAACTTACACTACAAATGAAAGATTAACTCAGGTTGGGGAATTGTGGGAGATTTCTTGTTTTCTTTCAGAGAAGTTACTAATTACCCAAGGAAAACACCAGATTTATCTGGAGTTACCCTAGCATCCAGAAGAGTGTATAGCATCTCTTTGCTAGTGTCCTGAGTTCTTTTTTGCTGGGGAAAAAATAAAGGTGATCAAAATCTGTTAAAGTGTGACAAAAGTCACACTTTAAGATGGTGGGAGGAGAGGGTCAAGATAAAAGAGGAGATACTTTGAGAATTTAATTTAAAATTAATTCACTGTTTTGGTGATACTTGGAAACAAACCGAAGGTTTTGTACATGCCGAGTGGAGCTTTTCCACTGAGCTCGCTCTCCAGTCCCGACACATGATTTTGGAAAAAGATTCAAAAGCCAGTCCTTTTTTTTTGGGGGGGGAGGTCAGTATTTTAATATGTGTTTACATTTTCCAGTTTTTGCTGTCGAATGACAAGCAAACCTGGAAATTCTAGTCCAAAGGATCCTTTGTATGAGGACTGGCAAGAGACAGAAATCAAACCTGCCCTTCCTGTGTTTGATAAAGCAGACACTACCTCTAGGACGATGGGAAGCAGTTTTAGGAGAGCCACATTTACCAAGGCAACATTTTCATTAGCCAACTCATAACTTGAAAGCAACAATCCTTGCCTAACCTTCTGTGTTTCCCACCCACCTCTCCCTCTGCTTCCCCCTCCCCTCACATTTCCAAGCGCCTCCTTTGTCCTGCCTTTACCCCTGTATCCTTGAAGCGTTCCTGACAGTTTAAGACACCGTTTAGGGAGGATATAGTTGATCCAGTGCAGGTGTTCCCATTGCTACATTCAGGAAATGGAACCTAAATAAAGCCGTGGGTCATTTTTCCCCCCTGCTTAGCAGGGCTCTGACTCCCTTCAGGGTAAAAGCTAGTGTCCTGTAATTCCCCAGGCCTGGGGAATAGAGTTTGATTAAAAACAGCAGTGACTCCCTCGCTCTGCACAGGAAGAGAGGAACTCAGGACGATTTTCTATCGGAAATGTGAACCCTTGACCTAAAACAACAGGAGCCGCACCTCCAGTGTCTGAGGTTACAACATTGTCATATTATTTACAATTGGAACAGACAGAGCCATTAACCACGCTCCGCGTCTTGCGGCTGCAAAATTCCACCCTTCCTGTCCAGTTCTCCTGTTTTCTGTTTGTTGCATCCTGGGAGGACCAGGGCAGCTGATGATGCCACGTGGCAGGGAAGACCGTTCCTGCCATCTCTGTTTCAGAGCCCGACAGGAGGGAATATTTCTCCACCCCGCCCCCTTCTCGTGGTTTGGCTTTGGAACTCAATTTTCCAACAGAACCAAGTCGTTCAGATGAGATGTTCTTTCCTGTTAAATAGGATCCTGAAACCTTTTGAGGTTTCTCAAGGACTTGTCTCCATAAGCTGAAAGGTCTGTTCTCTTTCTTCGCTGTTGCCAGAAAAGTAATCAGGCCATTTTTCTAATTATAGTAATCTTCCCCAAATGGCATATAACTTCAAATCCAAACGCCATGTAAATTGGCCAACAGTCTTCTGCCGCCAAGCACTTCACCAAGAGAGCTCGGATGTAGGAGTTTTACTTTGTGTGAAGGCAAAATGTGTTCTCCGTCCCAGTTACAACCGTGCTCCCCCACCTGAAGCATCTTGCCTAAGAGGCGCCAAATGAAGAGCAGGGATTGAAGTCGCTCTTGTCAGTGGCATTTTATGTAGAGTTGCTGTCTGGCAGATGAGTTAGATTCCTTTTGGAAGACAAGTTTCTTTTCAGCAAGGCGGAACAAGATTAAATTGCCCTGCTCTTGTTTCACCAGCTTAGCAGATGGTCAGAATGAGGTTCTCTGGGTCGCGTAGCACAGAACCTTTTCCTCCCCCAAGAATAACCTTCTTGTAATTAGCCCTCTCTATTATGTTAACCCAGAGGAAATTAGGTCCTGGTGGTAAGTTTTGTGGGCAGGTAAATTGCCACTTTTGCATGTTCCATTTGTCAAAAAACAAAAAAAGAAAAAGAAAAAAGAAAAAAAAAAAAAGAAAGAGAAGAAAAACCAAATAATGCATCCTTTAGAAATTTGATTTTTCTTTGTTGTTCAGCCTTTCTGGAAGGGGTTCTGGACTGAAAGGACATTATGCAGAAGTGTCTAGAAAAAGGATGCTGAGGTGATGATGACTTAGAGTGGTTCCCCTCCTGAAGGATGGGATGAGGTCTTTCCTTCTTCTTCCCCTTCCCCTTCCCCTTCCCCTTCCCCTTCCCCTTCCCCTTCTCCTTCTTCTTTCTTCTCCTCCTCCTCCTCCTGCTCCTGCTCCTCCTCTTCCTCCTCCTCCTCTTCTTCCTCCTCCACCTCCTCCCTCCTCCTCCTCCTCTTCCTCCTCCTCCTCCTCTTTCCTTTTTAGGGAATGGGCTCTAAAACTGCACATTTGAGTATAGGATAAAAGTCATGAGGAAATATCTTAAGCCCCATTGTACATGGATATTAGGCAATATTGGAATGAACTCTGACTCCTCCTTAAAATAATAATTACAATTTGTAAAGGGGACATGAATATAAAAATGTTTCAGTCTTAGATTTTTTTGAAAGTTTTGCTTTAGTTTTGCTTTTTTCATGTCTAAATACCTTCAAAGGGTGCTTAGGTTCAATACTGCACAGAATAAGGACCAAGTTGAGATGCGAAGTGTTAACCCTTGGGGTCTGCAAAGTCCTGTCATCATTCACAGTGTTGGTGTATGAGAGGAGCTTGCAGTGGGAGACTGTTCTGGCTTACTCACACGTAGTGTCTGTGGTCATTACTGTTTACATCACTGACAAAATCCTCTGCAGAGAAGAGGAATTAACTTTAGCTCACAGCCCCACGATTGAGAGGGCTGGACACATTCACAGCTTTGAGCATGGCTTCTGTGGTAGGGCTTTGAGGTGGCTTGCACACATCTTCACAGCAGACTAGGAAGCAGAGACCTTGGCAAGAGTTAGGCGGTTTGTAACTCTCTAGTCCCATCCAGCCCCCTGCCTCTACATCTGCCAGTAAGACTTCATGCCCCAAAGGTTCTGTCACGACCTGAAATTGCTTCATCTGGGAACTAAGTGCCTGTGGGGGACATTTCTAATTGACAATAACTACTCTAATTCCAGTCCTGTGTCTTTATAAGAAAGAGGCAGATCTGATACAGAGAGTAGAGCCCATGTGAACATGTGGATAGAGGATGCGATGATGTGGCTACTGGTCAAGGAATGTGGACAGCTCCCAGACTCTGAGGGAAAGAAAGGCCCATCACTCACAGGAGCCTCTATAGGAAGTAAGGCCCATGCACACCATGATTTGGACCTGGTGAGGCTCATGGTCTCCTGACACGTGAGAGAGTGCCGCCCCTCCACTGTATGTGTATGTTGGCATGCTACCCACAATGCCTAGGGCTAGAGATTGAAGTATTTTTGTGGGAGAGTTATTCAGTTTGCCAGAGACCCCATGATAACATCTCATGTAGAATCTACAACTATAAATGAGATCCAACCACAGTGGTCATGTTATTTCATAATTTATTCTCTTGCTGTGTGTGCGTGTGTGTGTTTGTGTGTTCGTGTGTGTCCTTAGTTTTCTTTTCTTTTTTTTGTACATATGCATGCACGCGAGCACACGCGCGCGCACACACACACACACACACACACACACACACACAGGTCTAGACAGACCCAAGCCAGGAAGTACACAACAAATTTCACTTACTAAAAGTTCATAAAAATGAAAAGTTTCAGCTTAGGAAGCAAAGGAAAATTGGTCAACAATGTATCAAATTACAAATGAATCAGAAGTTCCTACTGCGGGCCGTGCACGTCCATATACCCACCAGCTCCTTTATTCCTTCAGGTGGTTTTGCTTGCAGGAGACACAGAATTGCTACAATGTCTTTATGTTTAAATAACAGTTTTTATGAACCCCAAACTGCACAGAATTATGGACATTCCGGTCTATGGCCACCCCATAGAGTTAGAGCTATAGCAGGAATCCAATTAGACCAGTTCCAGGGGCTGCCCTTTTATTTTTATTTTTTGATACTCTATTTACATTTCAATGTTTTCCCTTTTCCAGGTCTGCCCTTTGGAAACCACCTATCGTATCTCCCCATCCCCTGCCTCTATGAGAATTCTCCCCAAACCACCCACACACTCCAGTCTTCTCTCCCTGGCATTCCCCTATACTGGGGCATCTAACATTCTTAGGCCCAAGGGCCTCTCCTCCCACTGAGGGCCAACAAGGCCCTCCTCTGCCACATATGTGGCCAGTACCATGGGTCCCTCCATGTGTATTCTTTCGTTGGTGGTCCAGTCTCTGGGAGCATCGGGGGTCCTGACCAGTTGACACTGCTGCTCCCTCCATGGGGTTGCAAACTCCCTCAGCTCCTTCAGTCCCTTCTCCAACTCCTCCATCTGGGACCCCATGTTTAGTCTAACAGTTGTTGTAAATTGAATCTTGGGTATTCCGAACTTTTGGGCTAATATCCACTTATCAGTGAGTACATACCATGTTTGTTCTTTTGTGACTGAGCTACCTCACTCAGGATGATATTTTCAAGTTCTATCCATTTGCCTTCGAATTTCATGAAGCTATTGTTTTTAATAGCTGAGTAGTATTCCATTGCATAAATGTACCACATTTTCTGTATCCATTCCTCTGTTGAGGGATATCTGGGTTGTTTCCAGCTTCTGGCTATTATAAATATGGCGGCTATGAACATAGTGGAGCATGTGTCCTTATTACATGCTGGAGCATCATCACAGTATATGCCCAGGAGTGGTATAGCTGGGTCCTAAGGTAGTATTATGCCCATTTTTCTGAGGGTCCACCAAACTGATTTCCAGAGTGGTTGTACCAGCTTGCAATCCCACCAGCAATGGAGGAGTGTTCCTCTTTCTCCACATCCTCGCCAGCATCTGCTGTCACCTGAGTTTTTGATCTTAGCCACTCTGACTGGTGTGAGGTGGAATCT
>JAPYYD010005017.1:0-12547 GCA_028551405.1 Uromys caudimaculatus | reverse complement strand
ATTGTGTTTTCTTGCACTTCTACCTGTTTGTTTGTGTTTTCCTGTAATTCTTTAATGTATTTTTGAATTTCCTCTTGAAAGGCTTCTCATTGCTTATCCCTGTTCTCTTGTATTTCTTTAAGGGTGTTATTCATTTCTTTCTTAAAGTCTTCTATCACCCTCATGAGAAATCATTTTAAAACTGAGTCTTACTTTTCTGGTGTGTTAGGGTATCCAGGGCTTGCTGTGGTGGGAGAGCTGGGTTCTGATGGTGCAGAGTACTCTTGGTTTCTGTTCTTTCTGTTCTTGCCCTTGCCTTTTGCCATCTTGTTGACTCTGATGTTAGTTTATCTTACTCTGTCTGGTTGTGGCTTGCCCCCCCTGCAGGCCTCTGTGTCAGTACTCCTTGAAGACCAGCTCTCTCTGAGAGGTGTTGGGTTTGGAGAGCTGTGGCACTGGGTCTGATCTTGGTCCCTGTGTCTCATGGGTTCCGGGCAGTTCCTGGTGAGCTGTGGGGCGTGTCTTTGGCCCTCTCCCGGCTTTTCCGAGCTCCTGAGAAGGATCTTTGGCCCGGCGCTAATTTGCTATGGAGCCCTGTGGCCCAAGTTGAGGTTCCCGGCCCGATCAAGTAGGCTTAATCCCAGGGATGCAGAGATGGTTCAATACACAAAAATCCATCAACATGATCCACCACATAAACAAACTGAAAGAAAAAAGTCACATGATCATGTCATTAGATGCTGAAAAAGCCTTTGACAAAATCCAACAACCCTTCATGCTAACTCTGAAAGAGATCATGGATACAAGGAGCATACCTAAGCATATTAAAGGCAATATAAAGCAAGCCAATAGTCAACATCAAATTGAAACTTAGAGCAATTCCAATAAAATCAGGGACAAGACAAGGCTGCCCACTCTCTCCTTATCTATTCAATATAACACTAGAAGTTCTAGCTAGCGCAATAAGACAACTAAAGGAAATCAAGGGGATAAAAACTGAAAAGGAAGAAGTCAAAGTATCACTATTCACAGATGATATGATAGTATATACAAGCAACCCCAAAAATTCTACCAGAGAACACTCTCAGCTGATCAACACCTTCAGCAAAATGGTTGGATACAAAATTAACTCAAAAAAGAAAAAAACAGTAGCCTTCATTTATACAAATGATAAGCAGGCCAAGAAAGAAATTAGGGAAACAGCACCCTTTACAGTAGCCATGAATAATATAAAATATCTTGGGGTAACTCTAACCAAGCAAGTGAAAAACCTATATGACAAAACTTCAAGTCTCTAAAGAAAAAACTGAGGAAGATATCAGAAGATGGAAAGACCTCCCATGTTCATGGATCAGTAGGACTAACAGCGAAAATGGCCATCTTACCAATTCCCATCAAAATTCCAACACAATTGTTTACAGACCTTGACAAAGCAATTCTCAACTTCGTATGGAAAAACAAAAAAAATCCCATGATAGCTAACACACTCCTGAACAATAAAAGAACTTCTGGAGGTATCACCATCCCTGACATCAAGCTGTACTAGAGTGCAATAGCAATAAAAACTGCATGGCTTTGGTATAGAAACAGACAGGTCAGTCAATGGAATTGAATGGAAGATCTTAAAATAAACCCATGCACCTATGGACACTTGATTTTTGACAAAGAAGGCAAAACCATACAATGGAAAATGAAAGCATCTTCAACAAATGGTGCTGTTCTAACTGATGGTCTACATGTAGAAGAATGTAAATTGATACATATCTATTGCCCTACACAAAACTCCAAGTGGATCAAGGACCTCAGCATACAACCGGATACACTAAATCTAACAGAACAGAAAGTGGGGAATAGTCTTGAACTCATTGGTAGAGGAGACAACTTCTTTAGGCTCTAAGATCAACAATTAACAAATGGGACTTATGAAACCAAAAAAGCTTCTCTAAGTCAAAGGACACTGTCAATAGGACAAAATGGGAGCCTACAGATTGGGAAAGGATCTTCACCAATTCTACATCTGACAGAGGGTTAATATCCAAAATTTATAAAGAATTTAAGCAGTTAGACTCCAACAAACTAAATAACTCAATTAAAAAATGGGGTACAAAGCTAAACAGAGAATTCTCAACAGAGGAATCTCAAATAGCTGAGAAGCAAATAAAAAAATGTTCAAACTTGTTAGTCATCAGGGAAATGCAGATCAAAACAACCCTGAGAGTCCATCTTACACCCACCAGAATGGCTAAGATCAAAAACCTCAAGTGAAGGACATGCTAGCAAGGATGTGGAGCAAGGGGAACACTCTTCCACTGCTGGTGGGAGACTCCAAGATGTTTGAGATGCCAGAGTCGTGGGTTACCTGCTGAGGCAAGCTGCTAACAGGGAGTGGAACCAGCCCAGGAGAAAGAAGTTTGTTGAAGTCAGAGAAGACGATAGTGGAGTTGAAGATCTGAAGACTGCTTTGACATCAGACATGGAGATGCAGTGTTTGGAGTTTGCCAGGCTGGTTTCCTGTCTTGCTTTGGGAATTACAGTTAAGTGATTGGATGACTCAGAAGAGACTTTGAACTTTAGACTTTAACATTGTTGAGACTGCTATAGACTGTGGGGACTTTGAAAGTTGGACTAAATGTATTTTACATTATGCTATAGCTAGGTATGCCCCCCCCCGACTCATATGTTTGAACAAGCCTATGGGGGCCAGAGAGTGGAATGTGCTCGGCCCAGGGAGTGGCACTATTAGAAGGTGTGGCCCTGTTGGAGTAGGTGTGTCAATGTGGGCATAGACTTAAGACCCTCACCCTATCTGCCTGGAAGTCAGTCTTCCACTAGCAGCCTTCAGATAAAGATGTAGAACTCTCTCTCAGTTCCTCCTGCATCACGCCTGCCTGGATGCTGCCATGCTCCCACCTTTATGATAATGGACTGAACCTCTGAACCTGTAAGCCAGCCCCAATTAAATGTTGTTCTTTATAAGACTTGCCATGATCTTGGTCTTTCTTCACAGCAGTAAAACCCTAAGACACCATGTATACTCTTTGTTTGGGGTTTCAGTCTCTGAGAGCCCCCAAGGGTCCAGGTTAATTGATTCTGTTGGTCTTCCTGTGGAGTTCCTATTATCTTCAGGGCCTTCAATTCTTTCCCCCAACTCTTCTGTAAGAGTCTGCAAGCTCTATCCAACGTTTGGCTGTGGAACTCTGCATCCATCTGAGTCAGCTGCTGGGTGGAGCCTCTTAGAGGACAGCCATGCTAAGCTCCTGTCTGCAAGCATAGCAGAGGATCATTAATAGTGTCAGGGACTGGTGCTTGTCCATGGGATGGGTCTCAAGTTGGGATGGTTATTGCTTGGCCATCCCTCAGGCTCCGTCCCCTGTCCCTGCATTTCTTGTAGACAGGGTACATTTTGGATTGAAAGTTTTGTTGGTGGGTTGGTGTCCCTATTGCTCCACCAGGGTTCCTGCCTGGCTACAGGAGGTGGCCTTTTCAGGTTCCATATCTCCACTGCTGTGAGTTTCAGCTAAGGTCACCCCCATTGACTCTTAGGAGCCTCCCCTATCCCAGGTCTCTGGCACATCCTCAAAATGCCCCACTGTAGGCTTAGAGTTTTCTCTAAAACTTCTTTATTTAGGGTTCTTGAATGCTTCAACCTTCCTTCTAACTCACTGACTAGAGGTTGGGGAGAAAGAAGGTTAATAGGAAAAGGGGGTTGTGGACCTGTTTAGAAGAAGTTCTTTGGGGGTGATTCCACTCTTCATTGTCAGGATACCAGCAGCCCAGTCCAATAGGAAACACCAAATATGAATCAGCGGCAGCAGCTTGATGCAGCAGAAACCTCAAGGCTCTGCTGACACGAATTAGTAGTGATGGCAAGAATCAGCTGGAATACCACGAGAAGTGCTCTACCACACTTCTCTCTATCAAATGAAGACCAGCAAAGACCAGGGAGGAAGCGAGACCAGCAAAGTATTTCCTGGCCAGTGAAGACCAGCAAAGCTTTGCATAGCATCACAATGCAAGAGCAACCTCTCATTACTTATGGAGTTCCATTTATACTCTTTCCAAATATCACATGCCCTCTCACGTGTCTGTTTCAGCAAAATACCATCTCACAAGACAGCTTCCAGAAAAACATCATGTGACACAACTGAGTTTCCAAAGAAACTACAAATTTCCACTTCACCCCACCTCCACCCCCACTAGCTGCAGATTTCCATCCATTCTCATGGCCATCTGTCCATCTTTCCTGTCTCTCCCCACACATGAAAAATCCCCATTCCCCTCTGTACTGGCTGGTTTTGTGTGTCAACTTGACACAAGCTGAAGTTATCACAGAGAAAGGAGTTTCAGTTGAGAAAATGTCTCCATGAGATCCAGCTGTAAGGCATTTTCTCAATTAGTGATCAAGGGCAGAGGGCCCCTTGTGAGTGGTACCATCTGTGGACTGGTAGTCTTGGGCCCTATAAGAAAGCAGGCTGAGCAAGCCAGAAGAAGCAAGCAAGCCAGTAAGCAGCATTCCTCCATGGCCTCTGCATCAGCTCCTGCTCCTTGACCTGCTTGAGTTCCAGTCCTGACTTCCTTTGGTGATGAACAGCAGCCTGGAAGTGTAAACTGAATAAACCCTTTCCTCCCCAACTTGCTCCTTGGTCATGATGTTTGTGCAGGAATAGAAACCCTGACTAAGACATTGAGGGTGTAACATGAAAACATTGGTCTTGTTGGGGATTAGCCTAGAGACTGGAACTAGTCTCGGGTTTTTTGGTGGGCAACTTGGAAACTAATGCTATGTACCAGCCTGTTACTTTACCTGAGTTCAAGCTTAGGTCAGGTTCTCTAAAATGGAGACTGAACTTAAAAGATTTGTCATCTCATGCTCGCTTCAGCAGCACATATACTAAAAATTGGAACGATACAGAGAAGATTAGCATGGCCCCTGCGCAAGGATGACATGCAAATTCCTGAAGCGTTCCATATTTTTTAGAACTCCAAATAGATTGGACCAGAAAAGAAATTCCTCCCATCACATTATAGTGAAAACACCAAATACACAAAATAAGGAAAGAATATTAAAAGCAGTAAGGGAAAAAGGTCAAGTAACAAATAAAGGCAGACCTATCAGAATTACACCAGACTTCTCACCAGAGACTATGAAAGCTAGAGATCCTGGGCAGATCTCATACAGACCCTAAGAGAACATAAATGCCAGCCCAGGCTGCTATACCCAGCAAAACTCTCAATTATCATAGATGGTGGAACCAAAATATTCTATGACAAAACCAAATTTACACAATATGTTTCCACAAACCCAGCCCTACAAAGAATAATAGATGGAAAACGCCAACTCAAGGAGGGAAACTACACCCTAGAAAAAGCAAGAAAGTAATCTTTCAACAAACTCAAAAGAAGATAGCCACACAAACATAAAAATAACATCAAAAATAACAGGAACCAACAATCACTATTCCTTAATATCTCTTAACATCAATGGACTCAATACCCCAATAAAAAAGACATAGACTAACAGACTGGGTACATAAACAGGGCCCAGCATTTTGCTGCATCCAGGAAACGCACCTCCGTGTTAAAGACAAACACTACCTCAAAGTAAAGGGCTGGAAAACAATTTTCCAGGCAAATAGTCCCAAGAAACAGGCTGGAGTAGCCATTTTAATATCAGATAAAATCGACTTTCAACCAAAAGTCATCAAAAAAGATAAGGAAGGACACTTCATACTCATCAAAGGAAAATCTACCAAGAAGAACTCTCAATTCTAAACATCTATGCCCTGAATGCAAGGGCACCCACATTTCATAAAAGAAACTTTACTAAAGCTCAAAGCACACATTGCACCTCACAAAATAATAGTGGGAGACTTCAATACCCCACTCTCATCAATGGACAGATCTTGGAAACACAAACTATAAACAGAGACACGGTGAATCTAACAGATGTTATGAACCAAATGGATTTAACAGATATCTATAGAACATTTCATCCTAAATCAAAAGAATATACTCTTCTCAGCACCTCATGGTACTTCTCCAAAATTGATCATGTAATCAGTCACAAAACAAACCTCCACAGATACAAGAAGATTGAAATAATCCCATGCCTCCTATCAGATCACTACGGTTTAAGGCTGGTCTTCAATGGCAACAATAACAACAGAAAGCCCACATACACATGGAAGCTGAACAATGCTCTACTCAATGATAACTTGGTCAAGGAAGAAATAAAGAAAGAAACTAAAGACTACCTAGAATCAAATGAAAATGAAAGTACAACATACCCAAACCTATATGATACAATGAAAGCACTGTTAAGAGGAAAACTCATAGCTCTGCATGCCTCCAAAAAGAAACTGGAGAGAGCATACACTGGCAGCTTAACAGCACACCTGAAAGCTCTAGAACAAAAAGAAACTAATATACCCAAGAGGAGTAGAAGGCAGGAAATAATCAAACTCAGGGCTGAAATCAACCAAGTAGAAACTAAATGAACTATACAAAGAATCAACAAAAGCAGGAGGTGGTTCTTTCAGAAAATCAACAAGATAGATAAACTCTTAGCCAGACTAACCGGAGGGCACAGAGAAAGTATCCAAATTAACAAAATTAGAAATTAAAAGGGAGATATAACAACAGATTCTGAGGAAATTCAAAAAATCATCAGATCCTACTACAAAAGCTTATACTCAACAAAATTGGAAAATCTGGATGAAATGGACAATTTTCTAGACAGATACTAAACACCAAAGTTAAGTCCGGATCAGATAAACCATGTAAACAGTCCCATAACACCTAAAGAAATAGAAACAGTCATTAACAGTCTCCCAACCAAAAAAAGCCCAGGATCAGATGGGTTCAGTGCAGAATTCTATCAGAACTTCAAAGAAGACCTAATACCAATACTCTTAAATCTATTCCACAAAATAGAAACAGAAGGAACACTACCCAGTTCATTCTATGAGGCCACAATTACACTGATACCAAAACCTCACAAAGACCCAACAAAGAAAGAAAACTTCAGACCAATTTCCCTTATGAATGTCGATGCAAAAATACTCAATAAAATTCTCCCAAACCGAATCCAAGAACACATCAAAATGATTATTTATCACGATCAAGTAGGCTTCATCCCAGGGATGCAGGAATGGTTAAATACCCAGAAATCCATCAATGTAATCCACTACATAAACAAACTCAAAGAAAAAAACACATGGTCATTTCATTAGATGCTGAAAAAGCATTTGACAAAATTCAACATCCCTTCATGATAAAAGTCTTGGAAAGATCAGGAATTCAAGGCCCATACCTAAACATAGTAAAAGCAATATACAGCAAACCAGTGGCCAACATCAAACTAAATGGAGGGAAACTTGAAGCAATCCCACTAAAATCAGGGACTAGACAAGGCTGTCCACTCTCTCCCTATCTATTCAATATAGTTCTTGAAGTTCTAACCAGAGCAATTAGACAACAAAGGGAGGTCAAAGGGATACAAATTGGAAAGGAAGAAATCAAAATATCACATTTGCAGATGATATGATGGTATACTTCAGTGACCCGAAAAACTCCACCAGAGAACTCCTGCAGCTGATAAATAGCTTCAGCAAAGTGGCCAGATATACAATTAACTTAAACAAATCAGTAGCCTTTCTATACTCAAAGGATAAACAGGCTGAGAAAGAAATCAGGGAAATGACACCCTTCACAATTGTCACAAACAATATAAAGTATCTTGGTGTGACTCCAACCAAGCAAGTGAAAGATCTGTATGACAAGAACTTCAAGTTTCTGAAGAAAGAAATCAAAGAACTCAGAAGATGGAAAGATCTCCTATGCTCATGGATTGGCAGGATTAATATAGTAAAAATGGCCATCCTGCTGAAAGCAATCTACAGATTCAATGCAATCCCCATCAAAATTCCAACTCAGTTCTTCATAGACTTAGAAAGAGCAATTCTCAAATTCATTTGGAACAACAAAAAACCCAGGATAGCAAAAGCTATCCTTAACATCAAAAGAACTTCTGGGGGAATCAGCATCCCTGACCTCAAGACGTACTACAGAGCAGTAGTGATAAAAACCGCATGGTATTGGTACAGTGACAGGCAGGTAGATCAATGGAATAGCATTGAAGGCCCAGAAATGAACCCACACACTTACAGTCACTTGATCTTTGACAAAGGAGCTAAAACCATCCAGTGGAAAAAAGACAGCATTTTTCAACAAATGGTGCTGGTTCAACTAGCAGTCTACATGTAGAAGAATGCAAATTTATCCATTCCTATCTCCCTGTACAAAACTCAAGTCCAAGTGGATCAGGGACCTCCACATAAAATCAGATACACTGAATCTAATAGAAGAGAAAGTGGGGAAAAGTCTCGAACACATGGGCACAGGGGAAAAATTCCTGAACAGAACACCAATGACGTATGCCCTAAGATCAAGAATCGACAAATGGGACCTCTTGAAATTACAAAGCTTCTGTAAGGCAAAGGACACTGTCAATAGGACAAAATGGCAACCAACAGATTGGGAAAAGATCTTTACCAATCCTACATCCAATAGAGGGCTAATATCCAATATATACAAAGAACTCAAGAAGTTAGACTCCAGAGATCCAAATTACCCTATCAAAAAATGGGGAACAGAGCTAAACAGAGAATTCTCAACTGAGGAAACTTGAAGGGCTAAGAAGCACCTAAAGAAATGTTCAACATCCTTAGTCATCAGGGAAATGCAAATAAAACCAACCCTGAGATTTCACCTCACACCAGTTGGCTAAGATCAAAAACTCAGGTGACAGCAGATGCTGGCGAGGATGTGGAGAAAGAGGAACGCTCCTCCATTGCTGGTGGAATTGCAAGCTGGTACAACCACTCTGGAAATCAGTCTGGAGGTTCCTCAGAAAATTGGAAATAATTCTACCAGAGGACCCAGATATACCACTCCTGGGCATATACTCAGAAGATGCTCCAACATATAACAAGGACACATGCTCCACTATGTTCATAGCAGCCTTATTTATAATAACCAGAAGCTGGAAACAACCCAGATGTCCCTCAACAGAGGAATGGATACAGAAAATGTGGTACATTTACACAATGGAATACTACTCAGCTATTAAAAACAATGACTTCATGAAATTCACAGGCAAATGGATGGAACTTGAAAATATCATCCTGAGTGAGGTAACTCAGTCACAAAAGAATGAACACGGCATGTACTCGCTGATAAGTGGATATTAGCCCAAAAGTTCGGAATACCCAAGATTCACTTCACAGCAACTGTTGGACTGAGTGTGAGGTCTCAGATGGAGGAGTAGGAGAAGGGACTGAAGGAGCTGAGGGAGTTTGCAGTACCATGGAGGGAGCAACAGTGTCACCTGGCCTGACACACACACCCCCGGTCCTCCTGGAGGCTGGACCACCAACCAAAGAATACACATCGAGGGACCCATGGTGCTGGCCACATATGTGGCAGATGAGGGCCTTGTTAGCCATCAGGGGGAGGAGAGGCCCTTTGGCCTGAAGTTGTTAGATGTCCCAGTATAGGGGAATGCCAAGGAGGGAAGACGAGAGTGGGTGGGTAGGTGAGTGGGTAGGGGAATACCCTCATAGAGGCAGGGGGAAGGGGAGGGGATACAGGGGTTCCAAAGGGGAGACCTGGAAAGATGGAACATTTGAAATGTAAATAAATATCAAAAAAAAAAAAAGATTTGTCATCTCAATCATCCCATGGTACTGGCATTTCCAATACCCTGGGGTCTTCTGCTGCAACTAGGCTTCTCTCTTCATGGTGCCAAGCCTCAAATCTTTTGCAAGACCCCTTCAGTGCTGGGCCATCAACTGCAGCTGAGGTTACACCTTCACCAATGGCCTTCCATGGCTTTTCACAGTGCCAAGCCTCAGCTGCTTTTCATGACCCTTCATGCCTTCAAAACAGGTACCACCTGGGTGAGTCTTACACATCACCAAGAACAGATGCTGCAGGAGGTAGGTACAATCTTGGCTACCTCTGGAGCACAGCTTCTTTGTGCTCTCAGAAAACACTTCCCAGAAGATTTCACCTCAGTGATGCTGGTCTCTTCTTAATCACCACTAATTTCTTAGCTCCAACTATTGTCCCAATAATTCCTTTTATTCTAGACTCTAAAAAAGCCAGAGCCACATGGCCAAAGCTGTCGAGTTCTGCTACTTGCAGTGGCTGGAACATGGCCCTCTTGTTCTATTACATTACCGCAGTTTTCTGTTTTCCAACTCCTTCACTGCCTAAGCTTGGCTGTCCTGAAACTTGCCCTGTAGATTGACTTTGAACTCAGAGATTTGCATGCCTGTCTCCTGAACACTTGGATTAAAGATGTGGTCCACCAAACCTGGATTTAAATTTTTCTTCACCTAGAACGTGTTCTAATCTGACCTTGAACTAAGAGTTCTGCTTGTCTTTGCCTCCTGGGACTAAAGGTGTGTACCACCATGCCTGGAACTAAACTTAGCTGGGTAGGATCTTGCCCCAAAGTCCCACTCCCTCAATCTGCTATCTCCTAGAACACAGGATTCAGCTCCATTTCACTTCCTGGTGTTCCTTTAATACTCGAACCATATAGTTTATGTTTTCCCTTTCTCAGCTTGCTATACTTGTTTAAAAAGCTCTTCATGAGACTTAACCAGAGAACAAAGTCTACGATGGGCGTTTCTGAGACTTCCTTTGTCAATGCAATTAATGTGAGTCTCTTCACCTTAGCCTCAGTCAGACTCTTCAGACAAAGACAAAAAGTAGCCACATTTTTCACCAAAATATCATAAAAACAGTCTCTAGGCCACATATTGAAATTCTCCACTGAAACCTGGGCTAGGTTCACACAATTCAAATCACTCTCAGTAATAAAGTCTTCCCTATTCTTACTAGGACAGCCCATAATCCCCATTTAAAGCATTCCACTGCTTTCCAAATCCAAAGTCCCAAAATCCACATTTTTCCAAACAAAAGCATGGTCAGGCCTATCACAGCAATACCCCAGTCCCTGGTACCAACTTCTGTCTTAGTTTGGGTTATACTGCTATGAAGAGACACCAAGACCAAGGCAACTCTCATAAGAACAACATTTAATTGGGACTGGCTTACAGGTTCAGAGGGTCAGTCCATTATCATCAAGGTGGGAGCATGGCAGCATCCAGGCAGGCATGGTGCAGGAGGAGCTGAGAGGTCTACATCTTCATCTGAAGGCTGCTAGCAGAATACTGACTTCCAGGCAGCTAGTATGAGAGTCTTATAGCCCACACCCACAGTGACACACCTACTCCAACATGGCCACACCTCCCAATAGTGCCATTCCCTGGACCAAGCATATACAAACCATCACACATGGCTAGGCCTAGGCCTCCACATGGACGTAGCAGATATGAAGCTTCATCCCCATTCTCGTGGGTCCTGAACAACTGGAACAGAGGCTATTCCTAAATCTGTTGCCAATAGGTGGAATATGCTCCCCTAGCTGGGCTGCCTTGTCTGCCCTCAGTGAGAGAGGATGTGCTTAGCCCTACAGAGACCTGATATGCCAGGGTCAGGGGATACCCAGAGGGGGCCTCCACCCTCTCAGAGGAGAAGGGAGGAGGAACTATGGGAGGGGGAACTGGGGAGGAGAGCAGAGATTCAAATATAAAGTAAGTAAATAAATAAAATTAAAATAAAATAAAAATGGAAAACTCATTTGTAAAACTTTCATTTAAAAAGAGAGAGCCTTCTGGGAAGGATCACTGTGCCGGTTGAGTGTCAGCTTGACACAATGTGGAGTCATCTGGGAAGAGTCTCAATGGACTGCCCAGATCAGGTTAGTCTGTGAACACAGCTTGAGGTGATTGTCTTAAGTTGATTGTGTTTGTTTGTTTTTTTGTTTGTTTGTTTGTTTTGATTTGTTGGCATTTTCTTTCTTTTTTTTTTTTTGATACTTTATTTACATTTCCAATGTTTCCCCCTTTCTAGGTCTCCTCTTTGGAGACCACCTATCCCTTCCCCCTCCCCCATCTCTATGAGGGAATTCTACCTCCCACCCACTCGCCCGCCCACTCCCATATTCCCACCTTGACATTCCCCTTTACTGGGGCCTCTCCTCCCCCGGACGGCCAACAAGGCCCTCCTCTGCCACATATGTGGTCCGAACCATGGGTCCCTCCATGTGTATTCTTTGGTTGGTAGTCCAGCCTCCAGGAAGACCGGGGGTGGGGGGAGTCAGGCCAGTTGACACTGTTGCTCCCTCCATAGGGCTGCAGACTCTCTCAGCTCCTTCAGTCCCTTCTTCAACTCCTCCATCTGGGACCTCACTCTCAGTCCAGCTGTTACTTTAAAGTGAAACTTGGGTATTCCAAACATTTCGGCTAATATCCACTTACCAGTGAGTACATACCATGTTCGTTCTTTTGTGACTGAGTTACCTCGCTCAGGATGATATTTTCAAGTTCCATCCATTTGCCTGCAAATTTCATTAAATCATTGTTTTTATTTTTTTATTTTTTTTTCTTTTATTTATTTATTTATTTATTTATTTATTTTTTGATATTTTATTTAC
>JAPYYD010005016.1:0-12547 GCA_028551405.1 Uromys caudimaculatus | reverse complement strand
ACACATCTATTGACCCATGGTTTGGACTACATATGAGGCAGAAGAATCACCTCGATGGCCATCAGGGAGAAAGGAGAGGACTTTGGGCCTGAGGGTGCTAGAGGCCCCAGTAAAGGGGAATGTCAAGGTGGGAATATGGGAATGGGTGGGCGGGTAGGTGGGAGGAGGAATTCCCTCACAGAGGCGGGGAGGGGGAGGGTATAGGGGGTTTCTAAAGAGGAGACCCAGAAAAGGGGAAACATTGGAAATGTAAATAAAGTATCAAAAAAAAACATTCCTCAGTTCATGGAAACCACTATTATAATGCCAATACTTTGAAAATGCATAAAAACAAGGGTCAATTCATTCAATTTGATAGCAACAGAGAAACCAATTGAAAATGAACATTAGTTCTATTGACAAATGAAAAATTTTACCTGAAGATTTAAGCCCTTCTTTGTATATTTGAAGAAAATACCACTTATTTGCAAAGAATACTTCTTGAAATAATCTCGTATTCCCTTAGAATAAAGTGCACTCTAGTGCGGTAAGAAAGCCTGGGACACATGATCAATAACTAGGATTGCATCATTGGCAGCATCCTCAAACAACACTGAATGATATGGTAATGACCCGGGAAGTGAAGATTCAAAATGCAGAGTGAGGTTTACAACAGCCACACCCATAGGAGACTGCAAGTCTTTAAAATGGCAGGCATTTCAAGGGAATTCTGAAATATGCACTACTTGGGATTAAAATTGCCTGGTTCTCTTATTCATAAGTCTTAAATAACAAAATTGAAAGCTGGAGTGTACTTTCTTTTCATGCCTTTGGTGTTTCTGACATGGATGAAATAATATCTCCAAGTAAAACTACTTTGGCTTCCTTCTTATTTCAAAATGAGTTTATCATTAGGGAAAACTTGAAAACCACGTTGGACAAATAATCTCTTAATGCTTTTGCTGGCTAACAAGTAATTTGCCAAAGTGATCAAATTTCTAAATAGCACACAAATCCTGTAAGACAGTGAGCCAATGCATCTGTTCCTTCTGTATTTAGACTTATATTAAAATCTTTTATTTGGGGTTGGGGAAGCCAACCCTGAGGTTGAATTCTCGAGTAGGGTAATTTAGCATAAGTGACAAAATATTACTTGCAATTTCTCTCATGTGTGCTTTGCAATATTTCATTTTTTTGGATTTACTTATTTTGTGTATGAATGGTTTGCCTGTATATATGTGTGTGTACCATCAGTGTGTGTGTTGCTGACAGAGGACAGAAGAAGGTACCATCCCTGGGAACTGGAAAGATGGAAGGTTGTGGACCAACATTTGGGTGTTAGGAACTGAACTGAATCTTCTGTCAGAGCAACAAGTGCTCTTAACCACTGAGCCATCTCTTGAGCTCCATGTAGCAGTATTTTTAACGAGTATCCTGTGGTTTATTATTATTCTTTGTTTTAGTGCATTTGGAAGAGCACTAATTATCAATTGTTTTTGGACAGATTCTCACTATGTAGCTCTGGTTGGCTTGGAACTCACTATGTAGACCAGTCTGGCCTTGAACTCATAGAGATCTACTTGCCTCTCCAATATTAAAAGTATGTACCACCATGTCCAGACATAAAATTGATATTTCATGATAACAATCAGCCATGAAATCAATGTTATTTCAGTTTTTTAATTATGATTTTTGTAGTCTAGTAAATAATTTTTAATTTAAAAGACATAAAAGATTTTCTCTTCCATTTTCTTCTAGATATACTTTTAGTTTCCATTGTATATCACATAATTATGCAAAACACTGCTGGAGAAGCGATGCAGAGATATTAATAGATGGTTAAAGCCCATGGCAAAGAAGTAGTTTATCTTTGTATCAGCATGCCCATCTTCCAGACCAACTAATTTGTTCTCCACTCTGGGAAGTACATTAAAATGATTTTAATAATTAAAGTGGTTTTACTTTATTTTATTCTTAGTTTAACTCAATAAATATTAAATGAATGTGTGAGACTGGACAAGGGATCCTGTCCAAATCTGGAGATATAAACATTTTATGAAAGTGAGCCTTGACAGGTCACTGTTTATGTGGGCCAATGAGAACGTCTAGAAGCTTTCATCCCTATAATAGAATACCTGAAGTAGGGTACATATACAGACAAAAGGTTTATCTCAGCTCACAGTGTTGGAGTTCTGAGGCATGACTCAATGGCCCCAGTGCTTTGGGCTTTTGATAAACAAAATCGTTCAGCTCGTGACCACAGAGCAAAAGGCATGAGGAGTGGGCTGGGGTTCTATGATGCTTCCAGGGCAGGTTCCACGTCAACTGAAGACTTTATGCTTAGCTTATATCTGTTATAGGTTCAACCACCTGCTGACAGAATCATAGTGGGTACTTGATATCAAGATAGGCCTGTGGGGAAGAGTCAACCTCAATCTATCACAGACTGTGATGGGTGACATTCTTACTCCTCTAGAGTGGTGCTTTATGTAAGAGCAGAATATCAGGAAAGGCTTTGCACAGGACTTGAGGTCCATTAGCCTGGAGACTGTGAGAGTATTCAGTAAAGTTGGAAGATTCTGTTTCATACACAGGAGATGAGCAAGCATTGGACAACTCTGCGTGAAGCACTGGGGTAAAGAATAACCAAAGTAGGATTATTTATGTAATTATACTTTAATTTAAAAATAATTTTCTCTCATATATTATATCCTGACTGCAATGTCCCCTCCTTCCTCTCCCTCCAGTCTCTCTCCTCTACCAGGCTTCCCAGGGACAGCAACCAAATATAGCATAACAACTACTATAAGACCAGGCACATACCATCACATCAAGGCTGGCTGAGGCAACCCAGTGGGGACAGAAGGGTCCCACAAGCAGGCAAAGGAGATCGTCTCCAATCCCACTGTTAGGGTTCCCACAAGAACACAAAAATGCTAAGCTATCCAGTCCAACGAAAACTGTGACCAAGCTATCCAGTCCAACGGAAACTGTGACCAAGCTATCCAGTCCAACGGAAACTGTGACCAAGCTATCCAGTCCAACGGAAACTGTGACCAAGCTATCCAGTCCAACGGAAACTGTGACCTGGCCACCTTCTATAGCCAGGCAAGCCCTCAAGTGGAGGGACTGAGATACCAACAGAGCCCTCAGCCAACAAAGCCCTTCTGGCAAGGTCCTTTCGTTGCCCTATGTCCTTCTTCAGCCTTCGGACCATTGCTTTTCTGCCATACTAAAGGCGGCATGTGATTGTATGCTTTGTCCAAAGGTACAAGTGGTTGGAACACCTGGGTGGTTACGTACAGACCCAATTTCTTCATCAGTAACCCACACACGAACAGTCGAGCTAGAGCAGAGGAGTCCTTTCCCTCTCTTGATTAAATAAGCCATTAGTTATATTCAAACAAAGATGATTAGTAAGACACTTTTCTGCTTCCAGTACTGATTACAGTACTTCTGTTAGCCCAGCGGCAGCAGTGTCTCCTCAGCTAATTAGGGACTAATTGACTCCTCAGCTTTGTTAAAAGCTGTGACAGCCTTCTCTGCCTCCTGTCTGCTACAATACCTGTGACCACACCTCTGTGACAGGTCATTTTCCTAGCTGCCCATTTCTCATTGCCTTGTGAATTATGAGGACGTGCCGGGAAGTCTTTGTAGCTGAGGATGTCTCTATTTAGTCCAGGATATTGTAGCCTTTGCTTAGCTATCCTGAGGAAAACCAGCAGCTTGTACACATGTGTCTGCTTTTAATTGCTGACAGAACATTATAGTTTCTGAAGAAGAGGATGCTACCTTTCCTACAAGGCTTGGGGGGGGGCATTAAAATGTAAATGAAACGGAAACTTACATAACATTTCATATGTAACTTACCCGGAATTCTTATCTTTCAGAGGATAGGCTAATTTTTCATTCCCAGAAAATGTCAAGTGTGTTCACATCCTCCCTTTCTCTTGAGCATATCCTGAATGCCTTCGCTACCAGGCAGAGGAAAAAGATAAGATCCCATGTTTTATGCCCTTGCAGGGAGAACTCAAAGGTTTTTAAATTAAGTACACTAACGTGCATTGTATAGAGTATCGTGGAGACATAATAATAATAAAAAAAAAGTGATCCAGTGATCCAAATGGGGAGGCAGGATGATAAATATTGAGGCTAGCACAGGAAGTGTCGACAGCAGGAGAAAGGGAAGCTAGCCTTGTTTGGAACAGGAACCAGGGAACGATGTCCAGATGGAGATAACAATGAGTACAATTTTCTGTGTAATTTGAAAAATCTTATTAGATCGAATGTGGCTAAAGATTATGCTGATGAAGTAGCCAGGGAAGCATTGCAGGGGATTTGAATGCTGCACTTAAGGCTTTCACACCACATTTTTCTCATATGAGGAATCTAGATATAAAACATCTGTCATTTGTCTATCTATCCAACCGGCCATCTGTCCATCCATCCGGCCATCTATTCATCTTTATGATATTAAAGTAGAAGTGAAACTTTTTGAGGAAAGGAATGGGTCTAAAGACTCTAAAGAGATGGACGAGAGAGGAACAAGTCAATAGGAGAGGTTAGAAAAACACAGCATGTCATGTTTCCTCTTGAATAATCGAGAATACGCTCACTCACCCACACGTACATCCCTGCGCACACAGCCACCCACAGTGTGTGATGCAAAAACACAGCGAGGAAGGCTTTCTATTTCAGGGAGGAATGGAATCAGTGGAAGAAAATCACAATGATTATTATATAAGAATAAAAATTTCACGATTAAGTCAATGATTTTGTACACTAAAATATTAAAAGCACTATTGGGGTTTCCTTGTAAGCAAATGGGATGTCAGCAGCTGGGCAGGACTAGGAGCCAGATGCCAAAGAAGAGAAAAGAGTAGTCAGGCTGCCCTGAATTTAGACACTAGCCTGGGATTAGAAAGGAGCGGCAATCAAGTGATATAAAACAGGCAGAATGAACATGATTTAATGTTTCAGGGGAGAATTCTAAAATGACTTTCAGGTTAGGACAGAAACGTCCTTCCACAGGAAGGACCAGAGGGATGGTAGGTTTTACCGGCATGCTCCATTTTAAACATGCTGATCTTAGAACTATAATCTTATATTTTCTGAATGAATCCTCATGGCTTGAAAAGAAATCTACCTCTTTAACAAGGACATTTAAGATCATTATTCTCTAGAACTCGTTAACCTCTGGTTACCTCCACACTAAGTATCTGGATTAGTCAATTTTGAAACCCATGGTGCTACCATGCCATTTCGCATTTATACAATGGCTGTTTCTAGTATTTACTTATTTAATATTTAGAGATTTCTATACACAATAATTTTAAATTATTGATCTCTCCCTTTCATAGACCTATGTTTCCTCTAGTTGGTAGATGCGAAATAGATACGAACAAGTTAAGAAGCTAACCTCATACATCTAATAAAAGACAAAATTTGAGTTCAAGCTATACCATTTTATTCTTGAAACTGTCACTTCTAATCATTATTTATAGAACCTTCACACTGTCCCTTCTGGATGATTCTATCTCCTTTTTTGAATCACATGATTTCATATGTAACTCCTCATCTACTTAATCTGGCTTCTTCGGCTTCTAAAAGTATGAGGAAAAGTATCAGTGATGAGCTTCAGAGGGAATTCTCAATTGTCTTGGCTCTCTCAGGTAGTTCGGACAGCTGACCACTTCCCAGGCCTTGGAACAGCCTTTTTCTGGTTGATGTGATGATGTCCCTGGTCTTTGTGCTTCCCTTCTGTGTGTGCTTTCTCGGCCTTCTTTGTTGCTTGGCCTTCTCCATAGCTTCTTCTGTTGGAGTTCTTCAGCAGTCAGGAGCAGTCAGGACTGATTGCCCATTCTCCTGCCTCATCCTTTCTGTGATGAGTGATCTTCATAGACCAATTTCTACCTCCACGTTAATCATTTTTAAATTTATAAACAATGATCATTTGTGAGCTGTGTAGTACATTTGAATACAATTTGCTAAATTCAGCATATCCATATTTGTATCTGGAGGTCCCCTCCCCCCTGCAAATACCAGGTTTTAGTGAGCTTTAGCTCTATTTTACATCAAATAAACCACACACACACACACACACACACACACACACACACACACACACACAGAGCTCATCAAACAAATAACACTAGAAACATAGCAGTAGTTTCTATTAGACTTGTTTACCTTCTGAAGGCTGGAAAAAATATACTCCAGAGAAACTAGAAGCTGATCCCATAAAGGAGAATTCGTGGGAACTTCTCACAGGATTTGGGCTTGTGCAGCTGGAAGATTCTAAGTCACTGAGTCCTCTTTTGGAGAGGATGTTCTCAAGAAGCTGAGAAGACCCAAAGCCTAATCCTAATCTATAAATCTGATCACCAACAGGATTGACAGCCATGTGAGAGTACTTACAGATTAGCAGTAGGAGTCACTCCTGCTAATAAAGGAGGGAAGAAGAAGAATGGGATTTCCAGTTTATCAGTTAGCTCACTGAGTGGCCTTCCTGAACATTGTAATTATTTATTGGCTTTGAGTTTTAAAGTCTTCAAGTTTTGCCTAAGTGACGTCGGGAGAAATGATTTTAACTCTCAATTTTCTCATGCAAAAATTATTAAACAAATGTCTATCATATCAGAAATTCAAACTGTATTCACATTTGTGTCTTATTTAGGGTTTCTGTTGCCGCAATGAAACATCATCACCCAAAAAAGCAAGTTGAGGAAAAGAGAGTTTATTCAACTTACACTTCCATATTGCTGTTCATAATTGAAGGAAGTCAGGACAGGAGCTCACGCAGGGTAGGATCCTCGAGGCAGGAGCTGAGGCAGAGGTCATGGAGGGGTGCTGCTTACTGGATTACTCAGCCTCCTTTCTTATAGAACCCAGGACCACCAGCCAAAGGATGACATCACCTACAATGGGCTGGGCCCTCCCCCACTGATCACTAATTGTGAAAATGCCTTACAGCTGGATCACATGGAAGCATTTCCTCACCTGAGATGCCTTCCTCTCTGATGACTGTAGCTTGTGCCGAGTTGACACAAAACCAGCCAGTACAATGTGATTTTACTTGTATGTATCTTTTCCTTCATTTTACTGGTTTACTTCAAAAATAAAGTCAAATAATTTACTCACCTACAAAACCAGTTCTATCTCACTGGGAAATCGTAAGTTGTATTTATTTAGAGGTAGGACACAAGGGCATCATTAATTGTTTATGATCTCAAGGATTATGTGTCGAGTGAAACCTTGCATTTTTCAGAGGTTTATTGAAAAGGTCACAAGAACAGCACAGAAAGGATTCAAATAACTAAGGAATAAAACAGCATTTTAAATAGTTAAATGGTTAGATTTTTCAGGTTAGAAGGTTTGACTTTGACACTTCATTATTATTATTGTTATTAATTATTAACTTTATAGCTTTTTCTACCTTTATTTATTTGGAACCAGTTGCTTGTCATCTGTGTAACTCAACTCCCGTTTCAGTAAAGCATTAGAAATAAAATAGTCTTTTCCTTTTGGGATTATTTTAAGGATCATAAAGGTTAAAGCACTTGGAGTGCTTACAGTGGTACCTATCACAGAGGAGGCACCCAATCAATATCTGCTAGGCATTACTTCACCATGCCATTTTGAACATTCAAAAGCTTTCAAATATTGAGTTGTTGCCAAGGAGACCATGCACGAATGGCATGCATGTATGTAACTAAGATCTACAACTTCAATCACCTCTAATTTTTTTTTCCCAAACAGCTTGGGTCGCCAGAGAAGATTGCTTCAGAGAGAATTGCGTTTGGAATTATGTTAATGTATATAATATGCTTTATTTTAACATCAGTTAGAATAAGAGACTTTCAAAACTGTCAAGAAACGACATGTTTCTGCATGCCAGGACGGGTTTATATAACACCTTAGGGCTGGATATGAGGCCAATGAAATGGAAATTCTGAGGAGCTCTGTGAAATCTATAACTAAGTTGGACACAGTTTTCTATTGCTGTCAAAGTGGCCATTTTGACACCTATGAGTTTATACATGTGATTAAGGTAATTCTTTATTATGCTACTATTTCTATCTGGCTTCTGGAGCCTTCAGAATTTCAGTTGAACTGTATACCTTTTGCATATTCTAGGTCAGAGGTAGTTTTGGGGATGGGAAGACAGTTTGTGGTATTTAAGCGATGGGCTCTCTTTTAGTTATATGAGGCACATAGAAAGCAGCCTATCCATACCTGGTAAGTGATCATTGTAAGTAAGTGCATGGTAAGTGCATCTATGGACGGGATTTGAAATAATTTTCTTGACACATTTATGTATATACACACACACATACACACACAAACACATACACACACACAAACACACCCATGGTAAAAGTGTAAATTAATTATTTTTAACCCTGTGTAGCTTCCAAATGAATGAGACTCAAACTATGATTTATTAATTAAGCTTAGCACAATTACTGGGGGGTTACCCCTAAATCTACATTTCTATTTGCTAGCTGTTAATTCCCAGCTGTGTTTCACAAATACTGCTTGAGTCTTCCCAGGTTATTCCTGCTCCAGTAGTCTTTTCTGGGGGGAACATTTCACTCGGACACATCCAATTAAGACCTCCTGATTTCTCCATTTTCTTCCTCCTTCACTCTCGCTCTCTCTCTCCTTTTTCTCTCTCTTCTCCTTGTGGTCCCTACCTGCAACACTCCCAGATGGCCACTCAAACTCTGCCTCCCCCATTCTCCCCAGTAATTGGCTGCAGCCATTTTCAATTAACCAATAGTTTCAAAGTTTACATAACAAAGGCTGGTGTGCTTGGGAATTTGCTTGTCTTGGGGCAACCAGATCCTAAAGTATAGAATTTAGCATTTGGATACGCAGTGGTACCACACCAACCCCCAACATAGAAGACTTTAGTTATCTAAGTTGATTGTTTCTTAACCATTAATAGATTTATATTTCCTGATAGTTTATGCATAAATAACTACTCAGGAGGCTATTAAGAGTTTGCATCATAAGACCCTTTTGGATCTTGTTTTCAACTACCAATGTCTTCCTAAGGTAAGCAGAATCAATAAATAAGTTTCAACTTCAGAGTGTTTTTTTGGATTTTTTTTAAAGCTCCTAATTAATAATACAGAAAATACAACTCATGGGAATGTATCTGGTGGAAGCCCAGATGGGCAGAAGAACAATAGTGCTTAAGGCTAAAAGGTCCTCACAGCAGTCTTAGGTATTGATAGCAAGAGGTTTAAATCAAAAGGTTGAAAATAAAACACTGGATAAGAATATCTTTTATTAGGCGGGGTGGACCTCATGACTCCATTAAAACTTTAATTATTGTAGCAGTACAAGATTATATAAAATGGGTTGTTACATAATATTGAATGAAAGACTCAGAAGACAGGAGAGTGGCATGGCTCAGTGGGTAATGGTGCTTGCTGCCCAACCAGATGATGCAAGCCTGACAACTTGAGTTTGACTCCTAGAACACACAATAAGGTGAAAGAAGAGAACCAACTAAAATATGGTGTTCTTTCAGCAAGAACATGCATCGGGAGCAGTGGCACACTGTCCCTCCAGATAATAACAAATAGAAAGTGTTAAAGACTAAAAATAGAAACAAAATGACACGTTGAGTGCTAAGGTAAACAAACAATGTTTGCCTAAGAACAAATAAAAGTATTTTGCTCCGCAGTGAGAATAGTAAGTAATCTAAATGTATTTTTTTGCCTTTTTTTTTTTTTTAAAGCAGGAGTTCTCAATATGTGGGTTTCAACTTGTTTGTGAGTTGACCAACCCTTTCACAGGGGTTGCATATCAGATATCCTGCATATCAGGTATTTATGTTATGATTCATAGCAACAGGAAAATTATAGGTATGAAGTATCAATGAAAATAATTTTATGGTTGGGGTCACCCCAACATGAGGAACTGTAGTATTTAAGGGTGGCAGCCTCGGGAAGGGTGCAAAACACTGTTTTAAAGTAAAGAGACAAGTGTGCAGTTTAAAATGTCAGGATTATTTTATTTAGGAGCTAATTTCCTTGCTCATTTTTCATAGACTTGTAAAAGCGACACCTCATATGTTAAGGTAATTTGAGTTTTATCTCTCAATTTTCTTAATAAATTCTGTGCAAGTGTCAGTGCCAATTCATTTGATACTGTTATGACTATGAAAAAATAAACAGGAGGAGCCCAGCATGTGGTATGTAGAGTTCACCAAAAGATATGAATATCTACTAATAAATTATGTTTTCCAACTTGCAGTACTTACATTTTTTAGAAGATAGATAGTAACTACAGGCCACTATGAAGTTTTATTTTTAAACTAGTTCCTTTACAGTCAAAAGATGGAGCCACAGCCAATGAAGGGCAATGGTTATGGTTCTGAATCCAAAATCTTGAACAATGTTTGCTAAGTGTATCAGCAGAAGGTAGATCTTTTCTAGTTAATTCCGGCCATGTTTTTGAATCTGTTCTTTGGTAGTGCCTAACGAGAGGGAAATCATGTCTTTTTAGACACAAATTTCTGGATCTGAGCCTAGACATGAGCCCATTTAGGGCAAAGATAGTGTTGGGTCCAGGAGGTTTGCAAGATCTCTAGATTTAGGACACATAGACACTACAGCTCCAGGTAGGACCCTTTATGCTGAGCATAGAGCTTTCTCAGAGAGCTACTTTAAGACTGTACTTCTCAGATACTGAACACGTGAGGGTCTCCTTGAAATGATGATACTGAATGAGTAGATTCTGAAGTAAGGCCTCTAGAGATACTGATATGGCTGCTCCATGAAATACAGATTAGTATTGATAACCAAGTAATACAGCATGTAACACTGAGGTTGAGGTCACAGCATGGAACAGTGAAGTTGAGGTCATGGGCACTAAAGCTGAGGTCATAGTGACTGCTGTTTTGAAAAAAAATGCCTTCAACTTTTCAAGCTTCATTTACAAATAAGTCTCTTCACAAAACCTTTCACAGTCTTTTGGTGTCCCTTGTGTGTATATGTAAAGCATCAAAACATTTAGTTTCTAATAATTACCAATACTGTTAGGTTTTATTTTTAGTAATTCTTTTAAGAATTCTTTTCACATGAAGGTTCCTATTTTGGACAGGAAATTTCTTGGTTTCCATAATCTCCCAAAGTAAGTTACAATTAACAGTGTTGTTAGTATTCAATTCCTTCAAAAATAGCCTCAGGCTAAAACTTTTATCCGAGAATTGAAAAGTTCTAATAATAACTTACATACTTTTGAGATATTAAAAGCTAAACATGTTACTCACTGCAGTAAAATTGAAATGCTGCATTTGGAATCAATGAAATTCATATCCCTGAATCCTATTTTTAAGCTCATGAACACTAAACTGAAACATTTTGAAGTGTATTTCTATACCAACAAATTTCTATGGAAAACACATCCCTATGATGTTGTCTCTCCCCTTTGGAAATACTATTATTGGTTAGTTACTTGGCTTGGCAAGGCTTAGACATCAAGGGAATTAAAAAATTGAAAGAACAAGAGAGAAATTCTCATGCAGATAGATATTTCGTTCAATCATGCTTTCGAGATAATGAAATCCTTAGAATGAATAATGAATTGATGAAACATTCTAAAATATTACTGCATCCTTTCTGAATGGAGACTAGTGCTTTGATATTAAGAATCCACATACCGGGCAGTGGTGGCACACGATTTAATCCCAGCACTTGGGAGGCAGAGACAGGCAGATTTCTGAGTTCAAGGCCAGCCTGGTCTACAGGTGAGTTCCAGGACAGCCAGGGCTACACAGAGAGACCCTGTCTCAAATAAAAAAAAATTAAAAAAAAAGAATCCACATACTGGAGTCCATAGCCAACCAGCTCTGGAGAAAGATACCCTCCCAGGAGGTTGGAAAAGCCGTGAGTGGGGTTAAGGGGAGCAACACCTCTCACCCAGACCCGCCCGGATCTGCCGGGATCCAGGGCCTGAGAACCTGGGGACAGAAAAACTCTGAACCTTCCAGTTCCATCTTCGGGTGGAGATCTCTGCCTGGGCCACCAGGGGCCTGTGCCTGGGGACCTCAGCCTGGGCCACAAGGCTCCAGGAGAGAGCCGGTATTCCAGGAGTGCTGACACACCTTTGAGCACAGGCAAAACTACCACTTCTGCTCAAACCCATTGGACCAAGAGGAACCCTTGCAGAGCCATAAGGACATAGGAACCAAGGGACAGCTGGGAACAAGATCTTTCCGATTTCCTTCTGCACCCCAGAGCAGACCCAGTGCCACAGCTCTCCAAACCCAAACACCTCTCAGAGAGAGCTGGTCTTCAAGGAGTACTGACACAGAGGCCTGCAGGAGGGGCAAGCCACAACCAGACAGAGTAAGATCCGCTAACATCAGAGTCAACAAGATGGCAAAAGGCAAGGGTAAGAACATAAAGAACAGAAACCAAGAGTACTCGGCACCATCAGAACCCAGCTCTCCCACCACAGCAAACCCTGGATACCCCAACAAACCAGAAAAGCAAAACTCAGATTTAAAATCATTTCTCATGATGATGATAGAAGACGTGAAGAAAGAAAT
>JAPYYD010005015.1:0-12548 GCA_028551405.1 Uromys caudimaculatus | reverse complement strand
GTGTGTGTGTGTGTGTGTGTGTGTTGGGGATACGGGGTGTGTTGTGGCTATCTGTGTTGCCTGAATGTGGCCATTATCTTGTTTGAAAGCTCGAGGCTTATAATCTTCCAAACTAAACTCTTAAATCTCCATTTTGTGAAATGCCTAGTATATGTCATTGAACTTAACAGATGTTTTGGCTGTGTAACTTCAGAACATAGGCTTTTGGTCAGAATCAAACGAAAAAGATTTGTGATCATTTCATTTGATTAAAAACCACTGGGACAATTGATTCCGTTCAGGCTGGCAGCCTTTACAGGTGACTTCAGCTTCTGTGTTGTCAAACCTAGCCCAGCTTTCCCTCTGCCCCAAGAGACTGCTTCCATTGCTCTGATTCTCTTCTTAGCATGACGAAGTGTTAAGATTTGTTCATTTCAAAACAGACCATTCAAAAATGAAAAATCTACATTGTTTAGCTCACTGGGCTGGGAGTCTTAGAGACCGGGTCTCTCTTCTCAGCTGTAGAAAATCTCTTAAAGCAAAATCACATGACCCATGAAAAGGATATTACTTCAGTCTGAGTGGTTTCTTCTGCTCTTTAGTCAGCATTGAAAGCAGGGCATTAACTGGAAGGAGCTTGGCAGAACTTAGCCAAAGCTTCAAGTTCTAAATCCTGGCAGAGAGCATTCCTTTGAGTTATGTTCTTCTATAACTTTTTAAAGTCTGCTTTCTGACTTAATACCCTACATTTTCACCAGCAGAATTGAGATTAACACATCCACCGAGAGAAAGAGGGTGTTTGAGATGAAGTCGTTATAAACCCTTATGGATATGTTACCTCATCATTGCCCTCAATTGCAGCCATATGGAAGTTGGGGTAGAGGGATTGGAACTGGGGAGGGGGGGGGGTACTCTGACTACAGCTGGGACTTGGTGACTCCATGCCTGACATGGGAAACTGATCTTTTTAGCTATGCTGGACTAGGTTTTCAACCAATTATTATTTTTAAGTGTGTATGTGTGTGTGTGTGTGTGTGTGTGTGTGTGTGTGTGTGTGTGTGTGTGTAGGGGTGTGCACATGTGTGCAAATGCCCATCGATACCAGAGGCATTGGATCTCTAGAGCTGGAGTCCCAGGCAGTTATCTTCGGCCAGACATGGGTACAAGAATGGGCTCTTAACCACTGGGCACTTCCTCCAGACCCAGTGCGAGGTTCTGACACACCTTTTCCACGATATTTTTCCTTTAAGTCCAACCAAGACACCAAAAGCAAACAATAACACAAGAGAACCTTCCTTAATTAAAAGAGAAGAATTATACAACAAATATCTAACAAAGCTAAATTCCCTGGTGAGCAGGGTGCAGTTTCTGGTTTCAGGGCAGTGATGAGTGCCCCAGCCTCAATTTCTGAAGACTTGACCTCTGGCAATCTTGACCACTTAATTAGTTTTAGACCTTTTGGCAACTGACACAATCTTCTCAGTTTTCTTTTTATCGGTAAAATAGGACAACAACACTAAGCTTGGATCTAGTGTGTAACCATGAAAGTACTTTGTAAAAGACAGGTTTTAGTTGTGTGGGTGAGTTGTCCCGCCTTGGGATGCTCAGGTGCGTTAAGCACGCAGCCCTAGGTTGGCTTCCCTTCAACTGTGTGGGGTCACACAGGGAGGCGTTCTCATCCACTCCTGGCTCGCCTCTCATTTCCAGCCTTTGCCTCAGCTCTCTACACGGAGGTGGGCTGCCCTGCGCTGGCCACAGGTCACACTCCCAGTTTGCGCCTCTTCATAGCCTTTCCTCCATTCACTTCCAAGAGAGATTGGCTTGCCTTTGCTTAGACAGCTCCCCTGCTAGTTCCTCCCCTTCCCCCACCCCTGACGTTTTCTTCAGTTGTGTATCTTCTCCCCATTCCTTCTGCTGCCCGCTTTAGTGTAACAGTTCTTCTGTAGGGATTCGCAGACTCGTTCTTGCCCTTTTCACCTGGCTTTGGGTGTGGATCTGCCTTGCTCACGGTCTTTGTATCATTGACAATGGGGACCTTCTTTCCTCCTCCTGTAGAGCTCTTGCCCTGTGCCCGTTGCCAGCAGGAGATGGAAACTCGCCCGCTTTGGAACGGCTCCACGCTACAAAGAGAACTCAATACCTAGTTTGAGAAAGCAGAAACAAGATAGGCATGTTGTTACCCTTCTCAGCTAAGAACGATGACGACGATGACAATAATTAATAATGGCGATGACTTTCTTTTTTAATACATACTGTATCGTTTAAGCTTTAAAACAACTCTGTAAAATTAAGGTTACCGTATCTTATATCGACTTGATAAAACTGAGACTGAAGCAGTGCTAACACCAAACTAGAGACACCATATTGGAAGCCAGGTGGGTCTGGTTTCCCAGTCTGCTGCCTCCCGTTCTGGATCCCATTGATTAGTGCTCGGGGTTGAGGCCTTCAGCTAGAATGCCCACAGCAGGCAGGGCAGAAGGGAACCTCAGTGGACAGGCAGGGCTGCTGAGACAGCAGGCTGTGGTGGGAGACCTCCTCCTCAGTGCTGGTTGCCGTAAGGCAGGGTGGGATGCCAGAGGCCTGTCCTGGCTGGAGAATGAGCTGAGGTGGAACACAGAGTCAAACGGAGGCTAAAAACTGAGGACCCGTGGCCCTACAATCTTACAGTTCGTGCCTTAATAAGTGCTGGGTTCCCTTCTCTTTTGCTTGAGGACCTCTGGCTGGCCAGTGAGAGGCTTGGACTCATTCACTCTTTGTGAACAAGGAGGAAAAGAGAGGAAAATCTTTTACATAGGCAATATGCACAGGCACACGTACATTCACACACACACACACACACACACACACACACACACACACACACATCCTGGTCAGGCTTGACCACCTGTATCATCAACTCCACACGTGTTCATACATACTTACATATACCTATACATGTTTGTATAGACAGACAGATATACACACACACACACACACACACACACACACACACACACACACATATATATATATAAAATGTGTATACACACACACACACACACACACACATTTTGTGGATGGGGCTGAGTCCCAGAAGCCACATTTTATTCTTTCTCTCTGTCCTTCTTATACCTTCTTAGACAAAAGTTTTAAAGAAAATTATGTCATAGATAAAATGTTACACAAAAGGGGAGTTACAGAAGGATGTTGAGAGTAAGTTCAAAGCAGTGTTTTATTCTATAAACTCATTATACGTTCAAAGCAGCAGTTTCCCATGGCTTTGCTTTATCAAAGTTCACAGTTGTGGCTTCATCCTTAGATCTGACCAAGAATGAATGTTTTTCCTTGATCACAAATTTGTCCCAAGCCTATTTCTCTTTTTAGTGTAATTGTGAAGGTTCATTGTATTCCTTTATTTACTATTATATGATGGGTGGGCACATTCTATTCTTGATTCTAACTTTTTTACATCTTTCTAGCAAGACAATTAAAACAATCTCTCAAAACCTTCTTCCTAAAATTATTTGAATCAAATCAGGAATTCTATAAAATCATGATCAGAAATTATGAAATCACCAATTCATCTATACAGCGTTACTACATGATGGTGCATCTTTGTTGATATGCAGAACATTCTGCCCAATAGAGTGGGATTAGACTATGTAATAATGACAGTAAGAGGCATATCAGCTGCAAGAAGCAATCCTGAGATCAAGTCTCTTGGGACCTTGCCTTTCAGAGTTCACCCATTGTAGGCCATACAAAAATGGTGGGCCACCTCCAGGAAAGTCACCTGCTAGCCTTAACCTCTCATAGATGGCTCCTGACAACGAGGGACAGTGGGGGTGTTGCAGAAAGAACATCTGTCCTGTCTAGAAATGATCTCTGACAGTCTGCATCTGATGTCAACAGAGAACGAGGTTTTTAGGACATAAATTTAAAAAGTTGCACCTTCAGATTTTATAGTTCTGAATTCCCTAATTTTTAAATATTGGCATTTACTGCCAAACCTTTAGAAACCTAGACAAAGTACTTAGAAGGGTAAAGTAATTATGTCTGAGGACTGAGTGGCTGGTTACCCTGTTTGGGGTTAGGACTCGCAGTGATCCCACTGTCAGTGAGTGATCATGTGGTTGAGAGATATATTCTTTGCTATTCACCAGCAGTTGGACCATTCTGAGCTGCTCCATGAATTATTGCCTAGGAGCAGACACTGGGTGAAGCCCATTTGATTAGATATTGCATGGAAACTAAAGGAAGTAACAGCATGAGTTCCTAAGGACCTACTGTGAGCCACACACCTCACAGATGGCAACTTTTGCCTAATTCCCTTAGCATTCCTCTTTGACATGCAAGGGAGAGTTATATGTTAAGATCTGAGTGAGGAAGAATGTCAGCTAAAGACATTTCTCCACTGTTGGGCATGGTGGGGCTCGTGTCCAGAGGCACACTGCTCCGAAGGCCTTATCTGGGAACGGGGTAGGCTCCCTTTATATACTCTGGCTTATTAATGTGTTCAGTATGAGTTTTCAGTGGGGACGGTCCCTCTAATCAAAAGGATGTCAGTACACTCCCAGGAATGCTTTGCTTGTACACTACAACCGTACCTGAAATTCTAGCCTTGAGAGTTTCCTCTGTGCTACCAGTAATACTCCTGGGAAGGCATGCAAGCATGGTTACTCAGCTACCTCCTTCAGGATCCATGAGAGAACTCAGGAACTTTTCTGGACAGTGGGAGACAGAGACCATTCTGGGAGTCGTGAATCATGGCTCAGTCATGGTGGCTGGACGGTGGAACACAGGAGCGCCACAAGCCTGTCTCTGCCTGCTGCTGGAGCAGGGGAATGGGCTACTCTGCCTTAATTTTTTTTTTTATCATGCAATATCTAATTTTTGTTTACAATGGAAAACAAATGACAGAGTTTCATTGTAGAGCAGGGTGAGAGACAGAAGTCTTAGTCACCAGAATGTGGCAGACAGAATCAAGGTGGCTGTGTTTACAGAGTGAAAATCTGAGCTGTGGCACCAGCAAGAGAGCAGGGGACAGCTGCCTAGCTCTCCAAGAGCCCTCAGTGGGAGCTTTGTCTTGCTCTTTCTCACATTCCTGGAGCGATGAGGAGGGTGGGTTTCTTCAGTGTTGGCTTCTGCAAAGAAGAGTAAGGGGCTAAAAGAGCCAAGGTAATTCATTGCTGGGATTCTCTGACTGACTGCATTTTATTACATGGCCTTGGCCCCAAATATCCCAGAGCTGTTTACTGCGCCAAGTCTGATAGAGTCTCATGCCTGTGTGCAACATGAATCCTGGCTCCCATGGTTTTGGAGATTCCAGGCAGCTCAGTTTCCCACTCCTTTCCTTTGGAAATCCAGTATGAAAAATTTTGTTCTTCTGTTGTGGTTCTGAATCAACATGGCATCCTTAACTCAATTTCTTAATTACTGCTCAATGGAAATTGTTGTTTTGCTGAAACAGTAAATTGTCTTTCTGTAATTCTTGGATTTTCAAAGAATGTAAGAATAATGTTTGGGTGTATTTACGTGTTACCATATACTGGCCAGGATTTACACTTGGTAAACAATCTTAAAGCTGCGGCTACTGGCTGGAACCAGGCTCGGTGATGTGAGCTGCGACCGTACCATCTGTGACTGACACAGGCCTCTCTAGGGTCCCTGTGGGAGCAGAAATGTAATCGCTGTAAATGGGAATACCACTGTCTAAGAATCTAAGAGGTTCTTTGGTCATTAACAGCCAAATGACAATCGGAGCCTTTAAAATCAAGTGCGTGGTGTACCATGGTTTGAATCTGCCCTCCAGTCTGTGAAAGATAAACCAAGCCCCTGTGGAATTATTCCATTTGTCTAATCCACAGCCAGGTACTGGGAACGGCTTTCACAGGCGAGCTGCTCTATTCTTTGTGATATATTTGGAGATAAGAACCATTTATTGAGTTCCCAAGAACGCTGGTAGAGAGCAGTGTCTTTTAATATGACATGTCCCTCGGTGATTTCTCTTTAAAAGCCTGTCCACCTCTGTGATCTGCTCTTTTGTCAGCTCATCTATTTAATTTTGGCTGCCCTTTTCCGAATTGAAGCCATCCATGTTCTTGGCATCAGCACATTTCTGTCAAGCCTCTTTTTATCCGTTTTCTTCTGTTTTTCTCTAAGGCTGCCCACTTGGCCCCGCTAGCCTGCAGTCACACGGGGTTGCTGGACTATTCTAACACACCATGTGGTTGTGCTTCCCGGATCTGAGTCTGTTTCCCAAGGTCTTCCCTCCCCAGACTGCACAATTCAAGGCTCACCTTACAAGGCACCTGCCCCTTCCTTTTCCAGCTTGGCCTTCAACCAAAAGCCAAATTAGGCTGTTGGCCTGGGCACCCCAATGGCACATTGTGCGTCTCTTGAGAGTCGTGACCCCGGGCTCACTCTGCAGACCAGTGTTCTTCCTTGCGGAACAATCCAGGCACTGTTAGATTTTTGTTTATCTCAAATCCACAGCAGCCTAAGTACAGTTTTCCTCCTCTTTAATGTGTGAGTCATCCTGGCATCTCGACTCACTTTCCCCATCTCTCCGACCCGCTCCTGCACAGTTGCTCAGACTCAGCATTTTATGAGTTAGTTACCTTTGTCTGGTTTTAGGAGGGCTTACAGACGGTGTTAACTTTCTTAAAAACTGAAACTACCTCCACATGTTGGGGCGTTGGCTCCCGGATCTTAACTAATGCTTGTAAAGTGAGTGCCGGGGTGATAGGAGAAGCTAAGCAGGATCCAGTTCTCTGTGGGGGCTTCCTTACCACAGCCCTTGTGTGGCTGTATGTAACCATACACAGTGTGCTGCCATCAGACCCACTGAAGAAAAAAAACACAACTGTAATATAGTGATGTTTAACGGGGGATTTAAAAGCACCAAGTTCATCTGGCACACGTATTTAATCCCAGCACTGGGAAGGCAAAAATTGGTCGAATCTCTGTGAGTTTCAGGCCAGCTTTGTCTACAAGAGTGAGTTCCAGGACAGCCAGGGCTACACGAAGAGAAACCTTGTCTCAAGAAAACAACCACAAGATAAAAAAGGAAAATGTAGATTTGTACCAATACTGCTGTTTCAGAATGTTGTTTTAAGGATTGATATTGTCCTGAGATAGTAGTGAAGGTAATGTAGAAATAGTTTATAAATTGTTGACATTGTGAAATAATATGCTAAAAAAAAAAGTCCTGTTGACTCTACGTAATGACAATGCTGGGTAGCCTTTGAGCTGCCGGGTCATGGGGGCTGTGCTTCAGCGCCAGCACTGGCACTGGGGCATGGCAAAATGCTCAGGAGGGATACAATAAGTGAAGGATAAGTGGAGAAGCCAGCTGACATCCACAGTAGGAAGGGGGTGCTCTGCAGGGAGACCCCCCCCTTGGGGTGACTTCACACTATGGATAAGGAACCAGAACCACCAGTGAGTCAGCGACAGGAAGTGAATTTTTGTCTTGAGATGACAAATTATGGCCCTGTGCTCTCACTGTGCATGTGACATCATCACTCCATCCCCAGGGAAAGAATATCAGGTAAAGGGAGGAGTGTGAACCCACCTCCTTCTCCGTTACAGGAGCACTGTCCTGTCCCTCAAACCCTCACCCTGCTCTCGGGATTCCCATCTCTGGTCTTGCCTCTGCTGTTGAGGAAGTTCTGTCGTCTGAAAGGCTTTCGTGGGACACCAGACGATCTGCTACCTGTCTGTGCTCACCACCCTATAGTGTTTTCTACTAACTGACTACAACTTTATTTATATACATGCCCCGCTGTGCGGCCATGTTTAATGTGGTTAACACAGCACCTTTTGAACTCATGCCATTACAATTACACCAAGAAATTTCATGATTAGCCAGATGGAGTGGTGCACGCCTTAACTCCCAGCTCTGAGGAAGGCAGAGGCAGGTGGATCTCTGTGGGTTCAAGGTCAGCCTGGTCTACAGAGTGAGTTCAAGGACAGCTGGAGATTTCAACCCCTCACACACACACAAAAATCCAAGCTCAGTCTTAGCTGTCTTACTAGTTATGACTTGTCATCTTTGGAAGTTCTGGGTTCCTAGTTCAGGGACCCTCAAATCATTTTATTCATGAACAATATAACATTAAGTGCTACAATGAGCAATATGGGACAGCAGTAAACTGTGCTTTCATAAGTGAAAAGAGAGCTTACACAGTTGTTTTGTTTTGTTTTTTTCAGAGTGAAGCCATTTAGGTAAATAGTAGTATGGAATGAAGTCTCATTACTTTGGTAGTGAAGGTTTAATTCATCTATGTTATTGTGATTAAATGTTCTCCAGGATTTTACAGTACTTAAAACTGACCTAATATATTTTAAGACTAGAAATATAGACATTTTTACAAATAATATTGATCTTTTAATTAAAGTTCACGATACACATAGGCTATCCTTCTTAAACACAAACTTTTAAAAAAATTGTGTTATTAGAGAAGAGTATAACAGTCATCAGTAACAAGGGAAGGTGCCACTCATGCTTCCATGCAGGCAGGGCCTGTGACCCTTGTGTCTGCTTCTGTAGCTCCTGTGGCACCAGCAGGTAATACGAATCCAATAAATTGTCGGATGACACCAGTCACATATTACACTGCTGTCTGCTCAGAAAACAGAGATTGAATAGTGGCTATTACTTGGGCAACAGCTTTCAGTTTGTGATGTGGGAATCCTTGGTGTTGTCTGGAGATGCAGGATTCCGCATACTGTATATTACTTTCTGCCAAAGATTTCCCATTCCCTCTGTGTGTATGTGTGTGTGTGTGTGTGTGTGTGTGTGTGTGTGTGTGTGTGTGTGTGTTTATAAGTATTCTTAGTTATGGTACAGTCCAGTTTAAGAAAATAAAAATGCATTGGTTGAAGAATACTAAGAAGGTAGGAAAGGTGAAAAAGAGAAAAGAAAGAGGAGGAGGAGGAGGAGGAGGAGGAGGAGGAGGAGGAGGAGGAGGAGGAGGAGGAGGAGTGGGAGCAGTAGCAGCCACTGCTGCCACCATCACCAAAGAAAGGATCACATCACACAGCGCCTCCCCTAAGGTCCCTAGCCCCTCGCCTTGAAGCGAGAGGCTTCACGCTCACTTCAGGTCAGTGTTAGTGGGAAACATGCTCATGAAGCTGTGAAGATTTAGATCTCAGAACATTAGTGTCTCATAGACTGACTTCAAGCTTTCTTTGGCCTTGACTTTAAAATCTTGGAGAAGAGATTTTATGATGGTTTCACTGTTAACAGGGTCTGAAACCTGTTTTACTTCACGACTTGGCAGCCCACCACTCTCTCCTTACCATCCAAGTTTTCCCCCAAGCAGTTCTCCTCGGTACTATTGTCTCTGTTCTGATCTCCGACTCCCCTCCCAGTCTTTCCTGTGTTAACTCTCCCTTAGGCCCAGTTCACTCTGAGATTTCCCCATTAGTCTGTTTGATAGGTCTGTGATGCTTCTGCCTTGACCTTGATGGAATGAACGCTTCCTGCTGAAAGAATCTCCTTCCAACTTTCTGTCTGGGAGAAAGTGCACTTCATAGTGTGTAAGTTTCAAGGCCATTGAATCACCGATGCTTTTAAATTTACTTTTAAAGCTTCTCATTTACGGACAAGAGGCAGTTCCTTGATGTCTATTGTGCTCCAAGCAGTATGTAAATATAGTAGAAGTTCTTAAATTCACGTCTTTCATAAAGCAAACACCTTTAATCATCAGGTACCTTGATTGTTCTTTGGCACAAGAGCTAAAAAGAAAAGAATGCTCACGTGTGTTGAAGCATGAGAATTCGGGTTGTACTTCCTTGCTTTCTCTGTGCAGTCAGTGAAGGCTCCTACTCCTCTCTCTGCAAAGGTGACTCCAGTCAAGACAGACAGTAACATTGTATTTCTGTGACCACAAGAGGTTATAGCTCACTGTCCCTGATGGCTGCAACTTCAGTCTAAATTAGAATTTTCGAGAAATGTTCTAGAGATAATGTTTGTGTCACCTTCCGCTCCCCCAACACTCTTGAGAAAGAGTCTTTCTATATTTTATCCCAGTCTTCCCTAAACTCCTGGACTCAAATGACCCTCCTGTCATAGCACCCAGAGCAGTTGGGACTGTGAGTGCAATCAGTTGTGACAAGGCTAGAGTGTGACTTGAATCCTGAGACAATGATTACAGCTAAAGCCAGGGGTCAGGATAAATTCTAGTCAAACACCTGTGGTGGGTAGGGTCTTAATGAGAATGCTTATTATAAAAATGTAGTTTATAAAGACATGGATTTCTGAAACAGTGACATTTTGGCTTTGTGTGTTTGTTTATAGAGAGCGGAGGTTGGAAATTAAAGTTGATTTGAAATCAGCCTGAATGAACTTTGCAAGCATCTTTTCCCATACTATATTAGATTAGTAGAAATTCTATCATATAGATCTTTTTAAACATTCTAGATGTTCTTTCAAATAAGTGAAATATCTGGCAGAAATAAAATTCACTATTCTTCATGCATCTTCAGGTTATAGAATGCAAAATAGGCATTTCTCTCTCACTGGAGACCACCAATATGTCCTAGGAGGCTTTCATATTTATCCTATAAGAGCATCGATATATTGTGTATTTATTTTGAAGGCATATGAGAAATTCCATAGAAATAACCTTATTAAGATTTATTTTCATTATTTTAAAATATGTGTATATGTGTACATATATGAGCCATTTCTCTAGACCCTTGATGGCAGTGTTTAAATAAGTGATATGAATCCATAGCTAGAATTTCTATGCTGATTTTTGTTCCTGTGAATTGTGGCAACACCAGCAACCAATAATTTCATAAGTGGTATGTCTACATCTTACCTTTCTGTGGACTGTAACCCAGGATATATAATCCAAATAAAATCTTTTCATGAAAGTTGCTTTTGGTCATGGTGTTCTAACATCACAACAGAAACCAAACAGATATGCTAGCACTTTGTCTACTGGTTAGCTGAGCAATGGCATCCCAATAACTCTGAGTGTATGTGGTACCCAGATCTTATCTTCTAAGTCCAGTTTCTAAAGATCCTGTACTGGCTAGCTTTGTGTGTCAACTTGACACAAGCTGGAGTTATCACAGAGAAAGGAGTTTCAGCTGAGAAAATGCCTCCATGAGATCCAGCTGTAAGGCATTTTCTCAATTAGTGATCAAGGGGGGAGGGCCCCTTGTGGGTGGTACCATCTGTGGGCTGGTAGTCTTAGGTTCTATAAGAAAGCAGGCTGAGCAAGCAGGGGAAGCAAGTAAGCAACTAAGTTACATCCCTGCATGGCCTCTGCATCAGCTCCTGCTTCCTGCCCTGCTTGAGTTCCAGTCCTGACTTCCTTTGGTGATGACCAGCAATGTAGAAGAGTAAGCTCAATAAACCCTTTCCTCCCCAACTTGCATCTTGGTCATGATGTTTGTGCAGGAATAGAAACCCTGACTAAGACAGATCCCAAACACCCAAAACAAATATTTGGTTCAAGACCATGAACAGAGAAGTCCAAGATGAGCCTGGAAAGTCATGTTGTTCCAAGAAGCAAGGAGATAATCAAGGAAGGTATTAGGTGACCATGAGTATCTAAAGCCATATATGCATTTTCATATTGTTGAGATAGTTGTGATTTGAATTCATTATCCAATATCGATTAGCAAGAACTACAAAAAGAATGTGGCAGATTGTTGGAGTAGAGATGAGTAAAAATTAAAGATGCTTGAAAGCAGGCGCCAGCTAAGTTTTACTGTGACAATAGGGAAGGAGAAATAGGAGGAGAAGGAAGAAGAGTGGGCGAAGAGAAATCCCAGAGAAAGAAATGGACAATTTGGTATCTTTAGGGATTTGTATAAGTTACTTTTCTGTTACTATGGTAGCTGCTATGACAGCTATGACATTAAGACTAAGGTAACTTAAGGAGTAAAAGCTGATTTTGGCTTGTGGTTTCCAGAGGAGTGGGGAGGCGTGGCAGCAAGCAGTCTGCACAGCAGCATGAGCAGGAAGCTGAGAGACTTAAGCCTGAAGCAGAGAGAGAACAGAGGAAGTAGAGCGAGGCTATGAAATGTCAAAGCCTGCCCCTGGTGATATACTTCCTTCTGCATGGAAACATCTTTAAACAGTGCCACCAGCTGGAGAGCAAGTGTTCAAATCTATGAGCCTTCGGGAGGCATTCTCATCCAAACCCCACATTCCACTCCCTGGCCCCTGAGGTCCATAGGCATGTCATAATACAAAACGTACTTAGTCCAACTTCAAAGTCCTGGTAGTCTTTCTCAGTCTAAAGTCTCAGTGTCTAAAGTCCCAAGTCTTTTCTGAGGGCTCCCTGCCATCTTTTTTTTTTTTTTTTTTTAATTAATTAATTTATTTATTTTTACATTTCCAATGTTTCCCCTTTTCTGGGTCTCCTCTTTGGAAACCCCCATCCCTTCCCTCTCCCTGCCTCTATGAGGGAATTCCTCCTCCCACCTACCCGCCCACCCATCCCTATATTCCCACCTTGACATTCCCCTTTTCTGGGGCCTCTAGCACCCTCAGGCCCAAGGGCCTCTCCTTTCTCCCTGATGGCCATGGAGGTCATCCTCTGCCACATATGTAGTCCAAACCA